>CAXKVW010001234.1:52500-55000 GCA_964058825.1 Carex arenaria | reverse complement strand
GATAGCCCCAGCGTCGGTGCTGACAGCGCCCAGCGTTAGTGCTGACAGCCCCAGCGTCGGGGCTGACAGCACCCAGCGTTAGTGTGACAGCCCCCAGCGTTAGTGCGGACAGCCCCAGCGTCGGTGCTGACAGCCCCCAGCGTCGGTGCAGCGGGAGTCCGAGCCGGGGTTGCCACGAAAAAATTAAAAATTTTGAAATTCGAGAAAAATTTTGAAATTTGAAAATTTTGAAATTTGAAAAATTTTGAAATTAGAAAAAAATTGAAATTTGAAAAAAATTGATTTCCGAAAAAATTTGAAATTCGAAAAAATTTGAAATTTTCAAAAAATTTGAAATTTAAAAAAAAAATTGGATAAGAAGTGAAACCGGTCGAAAAATCGGGTAAAAAAATAGTTCAACACCCTTATTTTTAACATGGGGGATTTGGAGGGGGTGGTAACCCAAGGGGTGGCTAGAGCCTAAAAATGCATATTCCCTATTAGGGGGGCAAGATTTTCAAGAAGGGTGCCCCCTCATGTGCACAAATGAGAGTGTACATGGCCCAAAGTAGCCGAAATGTAGCCCGAAGTAGCCGAAATGTAGCCCGAAGTAGCCGAAATGTAGCCGAACTAGCCGAAAATTGGCCCGAAGTAGCCGAAAAATGGCCCGAAGTAGCCGAAAGTTCCCGACGTAGCAAAAAAATGGCCAGAAGTAGCCAAAAGTCCCCGAAGTAGCCGAAATGTAGCCCGAAGTAGCCGAAATGTAGCCCGAAGTAGCCGAAATGTAGCCGAAGTAGCCGAAAAATGACCCGAAGTAGCCGAAAGTGCCCGAAGTAGCCGAAAGTGCCCAAAGTAGCCGGAAAATGGATCGAAGTAGCCAAAAAGTAGCCCGAAGTAGCCGAGAAATGGCCCGAAGTAGCCGAAAAGTGCCCGAAGTAGCCGAGAAGTAGCCCGAAGTAGCCGAAAAATGGCCCGAAGTAGCCGAAAATTGCCCGAAGTAGCCGAAAAATGTCCCCAAGTAGCCGAAAGTGCCCGAAGTAGCCGAAAAATGACCTGACGTAGCTGAAAGTGCCCCAAGTAGCCGAAATGTAGCCCGAAGTAGCTGAAATGTAGCCGAAGTAGCCGAAAATTGGCCCGAAGTAGCCGAAAATTGCTCCGAAGTAGCCGAAAATTGCCCCGAAGTAGCCGAAAAATGGCCCGAAGTAGCCGAAATATAGCCCGAAGTAGCCGAAAGTCCCCGACGTAGCAAAAAAATGGCCCGAAGTAGCCGAAATGTAGCCCGAAGTAGCCGAAATGTAGCCCGAAGTAGCCAAAATGTAGCCGAAGTAGCCAAAATGTAGCCGAAGTAGCCGAAAAATGGCCCGAAGTAGCTGAAAGTGCCCGAAGTAGCCGGAAAATGGCCCGAAGTAGCCGAAAGGTGGCCTGAAGTAGCCGAAAAATGGCCCGAAATAGCCGAAAAGTGCCCGAAGTAGCCGAAAAATGACCCGAAGTAGCCGAAAAATGACCCGAAGTAGCCGAAAAATGACCCGAAGTAGCCGAAAGTGCCCGTAGTAGACGGAAAATGGCCCGAAGTAGCCAAAAAATGGACCGAAGTAGCCGAAAATTGCCCGAAGTAGCCGAAAATTGCCCGAAGTAGCCGAAAAATGGCCCGAAGTAGCCGAAAGTGCCCGAAGTAGCCGAAAAATGACTTGACGTAGCTGAAAGTGCCCGAAGTAGCCGAAATGTAGCCCGAAGTAGCCGAAATGTAGCCGTAGTAGCCGAAAATTGGCCCGAAGTAGCCGAAAATTGCCCGAAGTAGCCGAAAAATGGCCCCGAATTAGCTGAAATGTACCCCGAAGTAGCTAAAATGTAGCCGAAGTAGCCCAAATGTAGCCGAAGTAGCCGAAATGTAGCCCGAAGTAGCCAAAATGTAGTCGAAGTAGCCGAAAAAAGGCCCGAAGTAGCCGAAAATGGCCCGAAGTAGCCGAAAATTGGCCAGAAGTAGCCGAAAAATGACCCGAAGTAGCGGAAAGTGCCCGAAGTAGCCGGAAAATGCCCCGAAGTAGCCTGAAAGTATCCCGAAGTAGCCAAAAAGTAGCCTGAAGTAGCCGAAAAGTGGCCCGAAGTAGCCGAAAAGTGCCCGAAGTAGCTGAAAAGTAGCCCGATGTAGCCGAAAAATGGCCCGAAGTAGCCGAAAAATGGCCCGAAGTAGCCGAAAAATGGCCCGAAGTAGCCGAAAAATGGCCCGAAGTAGCGTTGGTGCAGTAGCGCCCTTAGCGTTAGCACTTCTAAGTAAAATGGGGGGGAAACCTGGGGGATTTCCAGGGGGTGGTAACCCTGGGCGTGGCTGGAGACCCAAAATGCATATTCCCTATTAGGGGGCAAGGATTTTCGGAAAGGGTGCCCCTCCATGTGCAGGCCGGGTGGTGTACATGGCCCCTGAGGTACACGCACGGGAGTGTACATGGCCCGAAGTAGACGAAAAATGACCCGAAGTAGCCGAAAAATGACCCGAAGTAGCCGAAAGTAGCCGAAAAGTGCC
>CAXKVW010001234.1:40000-42500 GCA_964058825.1 Carex arenaria | reverse complement strand
CGAAATATAGCCCGAAGTAGCCGAAAGTCCCCGACGTAGCAAAAAAATGGCCCGAAGTAGCCGAAATGTAGCCCGAAGTAGCCGAAATGTAGCCCGAAGTAGCCAAAATGTAGCCGAAGTAGCCAAAATGTAGCCGAAGTAGCCGAAAAATGGCCCGAAGTAGCTGAAAGTGCCCGAAGTAGCCGGAAAATGGCCCGAAGTAGCCGAAAGGTGGCCTGAAGTAGCCGAAAAATGGCCCGAAATAGCCGAAAAGTGCCCGAAGTAGCCGAAAAATGACCCGAAGTAGCCGAAAAATGACCCGAAGTAGCCGAAAAATGACCCGAAGTAGCCGAAAGTGCCCGTAGTAGACGGAAAATGGCCCGAAGTAGCCAAAAAATGGACCGAAGTAGCCGAAAATTGCCCGAAGTAGCCGAAAATTGCCCGAAGTAGCCGAAAAATGGCCCGAAGTAGCCGAAAGTGCCCGAAGTAGCCGAAAAATGACTTGACGTAGCTGAAAGTGCCCGAAGTAGCCGAAATGTAGCCCGAAGTAGCCGAAATGTAGCCGTAGTAGCCGAAAATTGGCCCGAAGTAGCCGAAAATTGCCCGAAGTAGCCGAAAAATGGCCCCGAATTAGCTGAAATGTACCCCGAAGTAGCTAAAATGTAGCCGAAGTAGCCCAAATGTAGCCGAAGTAGCCGAAATGTAGCCCGAAGTAGCCAAAATGTAGTCGAAGTAGCCGAAAAAAGGCCCGAAGTAGCCGAAAATGGCCCGAAGTAGCCGAAAATTGGCCAGAAGTAGCCGAAAAATGACCCGAAGTAGCGGAAAGTGCCCGAAGTAGCCGGAAAATGCCCCGAAGTAGCCTGAAAGTATCCCGAAGTAGCCAAAAAGTAGCCTGAAGTAGCCGAAAAGTGGCCCGAAGTAGCCGAAAAGTGCCCGAAGTAGCTGAAAAGTAGCCCGAAGTAGCCGAAAAATGGCCCGAAGTAGCCGAAAAATGGCCCGAAGTAGCCGAAAAATGGCCCGAAGTAGCCGAAAAATGGCCCGAAGTAGCGTTGGTGCAGTAGCGCCCTTAGCGTTAGCACTTCTAAGTAAAATGGGGGGGAAACCTGGGGGATTTCCAGGGGGTGGTAACCCTGGGCGTGGCTGGAGACCCAAAATGCATATTCCCTATTAGGGGGCAAGGATTTTCGGAAAGGGTGCCCCTCCATGTGCAGGCCGGGTGGTGTACATGGCCCCTGAGGTACACGCACGGGAGTGTACATGGCCCGAAGTAGACGAAAAATGACCCGAAGTAGCCGAAAAATGACCCGAAGTAGCCGAAAGTAGCCGAAAAGTGCCCGAAGTAGCCGATAGGTGCCCGAAGTAGCCGAAAAATTGCCTGAGATAGCTGAAAAATGGCCCGAAGTAGCCGAAAGTGCCCGAAGTAGCCGAAAAAGGACCCGAAGTAGCCGAAAAGTGGCCGAAGTAGCTGAAAAATTGCCCGAGGTAGCCGAAAAATGGCCCGAAGTAGCTGAAAGTACCCGAAGTAGCTGAAATGTAGCCCGAAGTAGCCGAAATGTAGCCGAAGTAGCCGAAAAATGGCCCGAAGTAGCCGAAAGTCCCTGACGTAGCCAAAAAATGGCCCGAAGTAGCCGAAAGTCCCCGAAGTAGCCGAAATGTAGCCTGAAGTAGCCAAAATGTAGCCGAAGTAGCCGAAAAATGGCCCGAAGCAGCCGAAAAATGTCCCGAAGCAGCCGAAAAATGGCCCGAAGCAGCCGAAAAATGGCCTGAAGTAACCGAAAGTCCCGACTGGTTGGGGGCAGGGCGTCTTTGCGTGGCGCGCCCTGCTCGGAAGCATATGCATATGCAGCCACGCGTACACACAACGCAGTGTACGAAGTCCCGACAGGTTGGGGGCAGGGCGTCTTTGCGTGGCAAGCCCTGCCCGGAAGCATATGCATATGCAGCCACGCGTACACACAACGCAGTGTACGAAGTCCCGACGGGTTGGGGGCAGGGCGTCTTTGCGTGGCGCGCCCTGCCCCGAAGCATATGCATATGCAGCCACGCGTACACACAACGCAGTGTACGAAGTCCCGACGGGTTGGGGGCAGGGCGTCTTTGCGTGGCGCGCCCTGCCCCGAAGCAAATGCATATGCAGCCACGCGTACACACAACGCAGTGTACGAAGTCCCGACGGGTTGGGGGCAGGGCGTCTTTGCGTGGCGCGCCCTGCCCCGAAGCATATGCATATGCAGCCACGCGTACACACAACGCAGTGTACGAAGTCCCGACGGGTTGGGGGCAGGGCGTCTTTGCGTGGCGCGCCCTGCCCCGAAGCATATGCATATGCAGCCACGCGTACACACAACGCAGTGTACGAAGTCCCGACGGGTTGGGGGCAGGGCGTCTTTGCGTGGCGCGCCCTGCCCCGAAGCATATGCATATGCAGCCACGCGTACACACAACGCAGTGTACGAAGTCCCGACGGGTTGGGGGCAGGGCGTCTTTGCGTGGCGCGCCCTGCCCCGAAGCATATGCATAT
>CAXKVW010001234.1:27500-30000 GCA_964058825.1 Carex arenaria | reverse complement strand
GCCCAAAGTAGCCGGAAAATGGATCGAAGTAGCCAAAAAGTAGCCCGAAGTAGCCGAGAAATGGCCCGAAGTAGCCGAAAAGTGCCCGAAGTAGCCGAGAAGTAGCCCGAAGTAGCCGAAAAATGGCCCGAAGTAGCCGAAAATTGCCCGAAGTAGCCGAAAAATGTCCCCAAGTAGCCGAAAGTGCCCGAAGTAGCCGAAAAATGACCTGACGTAGCTGAAAGTGCCCCAAGTAGCCGAAATGTAGCCCGAAGTAGCTGAAATGTAGCCGAAGTAGCCGAAAATTGGCCCGAAGTAGCCGAAAATTGCTCCGAAGTAGCCGAAAATTGCCCCGAAGTAGCCGAAAAATGGCCCGAAGTAGCCGAAATATAGCCCGAAGTAGCCGAAAGTCCCCGACGTAGCAAAAAAATGGCCCGAAGTAGCCGAAATGTAGCCCGAAGTAGCCGAAATGTAGCCCGAAGTAGCCAAAATGTAGCCGAAGTAGCCAAAATGTAGCCGAAGTAGCCGAAAAATGGCCCGAAGTAGCTGAAAGTGCCCGAAGTAGCCGGAAAATGGCCCGAAGTAGCCGAAAGGTGGCCTGAAGTAGCCGAAAAATGGCCCGAAATAGCCGAAAAGTGCCCGAAGTAGCCGAAAAATGACCCGAAGTAGCCGAAAAATGACCCGAAGTAGCCGAAAAATGACCCGAAGTAGCCGAAAGTGCCCGTAGTAGACGGAAAATGGCCCGAAGTAGCCAAAAAATGGACCGAAGTAGCCGAAAATTGCCCGAAGTAGCCGAAAATTGCCCGAAGTAGCCGAAAAATGGCCCGAAGTAGCCGAAAGTGCCCGAAGTAGCCGAAAAATGACTTGACGTAGCTGAAAGTGCCCGAAGTAGCCGAAATGTAGCCCGAAGTAGCCGAAATGTAGCCGTAGTAGCCGAAAATTGGCCCGAAGTAGCCGAAAATTGCCCGAAGTAGCCGAAAAATGGCCCCGAATTAGCTGAAATGTACCCCGAAGTAGCTAAAATGTAGCCGAAGTAGCCCAAATGTAGCCGAAGTAGCCGAAATGTAGCCCGAAGTAGCCAAAATGTAGTCGAAGTAGCCGAAAAAAGGCCCGAAGTAGCCGAAAATGGCCCGAAGTAGCCGAAAATTGGCCAGAAGTAGCCGAAAAATGACCCGAAGTAGCGGAAAGTGCCCGAAGTAGCCGGAAAATGCCCCGAAGTAGCCTGAAAGTATCCCGAAGTAGCCAAAAAGTAGCCTGAAGTAGCCGAAAAGTGGCCCGAAGTAGCCGAAAAGTGCCCGAAGTAGCCGAAAAATGGCCCGAAGTAGCCGAAAAGTGACCCGAAGTAGCCGAAAGTGCCCGAAGTAGCCGGACAATGGCCCGAAGTAGCTGAAAAGTAGCCCGAAGTAGCCGAAAAATGGCCCGAAGTAGCCGAAAAATGGCCCGAAGTAGCCGAAAAATGGCCCGAAGTAGCCGAAAAATGGCCCGAAGTAGCGTTGGTGCAGTAGCGCCCTTAGCGTTAGCACTTCTAAGTAAAATGGGGGGGAAACCTGGGGGATTTCCAGGGGGTGGTAACCCTGGGCGTGGCTGGAGACCCAAAATGCATATTCCCTATTAGGGGGCAAGGATTTTCGGAAAGGGTGCCCCTCCATGTGCAGGCCGGGTGGTGTACATGGCCCCTGAGGTACACGCACGGGAGTGTACATGGCCCGAAGTAGACGAAAAATGACCCGAAGTAGCCGAAAAATGACCCGAAGTAGCCGAAAGTAGCCGAAAAGTGCCCGAAGTAGCCGATAGGTGCCCGAAGTAGCCGAAAAATTGCCTGAGATAGCTGAAAAATGGCCCGAAGTAGCCGAAAGTGCCCGAAGTAGCCGAAAAAGGACCCGAAGTAGCCGAAAAGTGGCCGAAGTAGCTGAAAAATTGCCCGAGGTAGCCGAAAAATGGCCCGAAGTAGCTGAAAGTACCCGAAGTAGCTGAAATGTAGCCCGAAGTAGCCGAAATGTAGCCGAAGTAGCCGAAAAATGGCCCGAAGTAGCCGAAAGTCCCTGACGTAGCCAAAAAATGGCCCGAAGTAGCCGAAAGTCCCCGAAGTAGCCGAAATGTAGCCTGAAGTAGCCAAAATGTAGCCGAAGTAGCCGAAAAATGGCCCGAAGCAGCCGAAAAATGTCCCGAAGCAGCCGAAAAATGGCCCGAAGCAGCCGAAAAATGGCCTGAAGTAACCGAAAGTCCCGACTGGTTGGGGGCAGGGCGTCTTTGCGTGGCGCGCCCTGCTCGGAAGCATATGCATATGCAGCCACGCGTACACACAACGCAGTGTACGAAGTCCCGACAGGTTGGGGGCAGGGCGTCTTTGCGTGGCGAGCCCTGCCCGGAAGCATATGCATATGCAGCCACGCGTACACACAACGCAGTGTACGAAGTCCCGACGGGTTGGGGGCAGGGCGTCTTTGCGTGGCGCGCCCTGCCCCGAAGCATATGCATATGCAGCCACGCGTACACACAACGCAGTGTACGAAGTCCCGAC
>CAXKVW010001234.1:10000-17500 GCA_964058825.1 Carex arenaria | reverse complement strand
TGAAATTTGAAAAAAATTGATTTCCGAAAAAATTTGAAATTCGAAAAAATTTGAAATTTTCAAAAAATTTGAAATTTAAAAAAAAAATTGGATAAGAAGTGAAACCGGTCGAAAAATCGGGTAAAAAAATAGTTCAACACCCTTATTTTTAACATGGGGGATTTGGAGGGGGTGGTAACCCAAGGGGTGGCTAGAGCCTAAAAATGCATATTCCCTATTAGGGGGGCAAGATTTTCAAGAAGGGTGCCCCCTCATGTGCACAAATGGGAGTGTACATGGCCCAAAGTAGCCGAAATGTAGCCCGAAGTAGCCGAAATGTAGCCGAACTAGCCGAAAATTGGCCCGAAGTAGCCGAAAAATGGCCCGAAGTAGCCGAAAGTTCCCGACGTAGCAAAAAAATGGCCAGAAGTAGCCAAAAGTCCCCGAAGTAGCCGAAATGTAGCCCGAAGTAGCCGAAATGTAGCCCGAAGTAGCCGAAATGTAGCCGAAGTAGCCGAAAAATGACCCGAAGTAGCCGAAAGTGCCCGAAGTAGCCGAAAGTGCCCAAAGTAGCCGGAAAATGGATCGAAGTAGCCAAAAAGTAGCCCGAAGTAGCCGAGAAATGGCCCGAAGTAGCCGAAAAGTGCCCGAAGTAGCCGAGAAGTAGCCCGAAGTAGCCGAAAAATGGCCCGAAGTAGCCGAAAATTGCCCGAAGTAGCCGAAAAATGTCCCCAAGTAGCCGAAAGTGCCCGAAGTAGCCGAAAAATGACCTGACGTAGCTGAAAGTGCCCCAAGTAGCCGAAATGTAGCCCGAAGTAGCTGAAATGTAGCCGAAGTAGCCGAAAATTGGCCCGAAGTAGCCGAAAATTGCTCCGAAGTAGCCGAAAATTGCCCCGAAGTAGCCGAAAAATGGCCCGAAGTAGCCGAAATATAGCCCGAAGTAGCCGAAAGTCCCCGACGTAGCAAAAAAATGGCCCGAAGTAGCCGAAATGTAGCCCGAAGTAGCCGAAATGTAGCCCGAAGTAGCCAAAATGTAGCCGAAGTAGCCAAAATGTAGCCGAAGTAGCCGAAAAATGGCCCGAAGTAGCTGAAAGTGCCCGAAGTAGCCGGAAAATGGCCCGAAGTAGCCGAAAGGTGGCCTGAAGTAGCCGAAAAATGGCCCGAAATAGCCGAAAAGTGCCCGAAGTAGCCGAAAAATGACCCGAAGTAGCCGAAAAATGACCCGAAGTAGCCGAAAAATGACCCGAAGTAGCCGAAAGTGCCCGTAGTAGACGGAAAATGGCCCGAAGTAGCCAAAAAATGGACCGAAGTAGCCGAAAATTGCCCGAAGTAGCCGAAAATTGCCCGAAGTAGCCGAAAAATGGCCCGAAGTAGCCGAAAGTGCCCGAAGTAGCCGAAAAATGACTTGACGTAGCTGAAAGTGCCCGAAGTAGCCGAAATGTAGCCCGAAGTAGCCGAAATGTAGCCGTAGTAGCCGAAAATTGGCCCGAAGTAGCCGAAAATTGCCCGAAGTAGCCGAAAAATGGCCCCGAATTAGCTGAAATGTACCCCGAAGTAGCTAAAATGTAGCCGAAGTAGCCCAAATGTAGCCGAAGTAGCCGAAATGTAGCCCGAAGTAGCCAAAATGTAGTCGAAGTAGCCGAAAAAAGGCCCGAAGTAGCCGAAAATGGCCCGAAGTAGCCGAAAATTGGCCAGAAGTAGCCGAAAAATGACCCGAAGTAGCGGAAAGTGCCCGAAGTAGCCGGAAAATGCCCCGAAGTAGCCTGAAAGTATCCCGAAGTAGCCAAAAAGTAGCCTGAAGTAGCCGAAAAGTGGCCCGAAGTAGCCGAAAAGTGCCCGAAGTAGCCGAAAAATGGCCCGAAGTAGCCGAAAAGTGACCCGAAGTAGCCGAAAGTGCCCGAAGTAGCCGGACAATGGCCCGAAGTAGCTGAAAAGTAGCCCGAAGTAGCCGAAAAATGGCCCGAAGTAGCCGAAAAATGGCCCGAAGTAGCCGAAAAATGGCCCGAAGTAGCGTTGGTGCAGTAGCGCCCTTAGCGTTAGCACTTCTAAGTAAAATGGGGGGGAAACCTGGGGGATTTCCAGGGGGTGGTAACCCTGGGCGTGGCTGGAGACCCAAAATGCATATTCCCTATTAGGGGGCAAGGATTTTCGGAAAGGGTGCCCCTCCATGTGCAGGCCGGGTGGTGTACATGGCCCCTGAGGTACACGCACGGGAGTGTACATGGCCCGAAGTAGACGAAAAATGACCCGAAGTAGCCGAAAAATGACCCGAAGTAGCCGAAAGTAGCCGAAAAGTGCCCGAAGTAGCCGATAGGTGCCCGAAGTAGCCGAAAAATTGCCTGAGATAGCTGAAAAATGGCCCGAAGTAGCCGAAAGTGCCCGAAGTAGCCGAAAAAGGACCCGAAGTAGCCGAAAAGTGGCCGAAGTAGCTGAAAAATTGCCCGAGGTAGCCGAAAAATGGCCCGAAGTAGCTGAAAGTACCCGAAGTAGCTGAAATGTAGCCCGAAGTAGCCGAAATGTAGCCGAAGTAGCCGAAAAATGGCCCGAAGTAGCCGAAAGTCCCTGACGTAGCCAAAAAATGGCCCGAAGTAGCCGAAAGTCCCGAAGTAGCCGAAATGTGGCCTGAAGTAGCCAAAATGTAGCCGAAGTAGCCGAAAAATGGCCCGAAGCAGCCGAAAAATGTCCCGAAGCAGCCGAAAAATGGCCCGAAGCAGCCGAAAAATGGCCCGAAGTAACCGAAAGTCCCGACTGGTTGGGGGCAGGGCGTCTTTGCGTGGCGCGCCCTGCTCGGAAGCATATGCATATGCAGCCACGCGTACACACAACGCAGTGTACGAAGTCCCGACAGGTTGGGGGCAGGGCGTCTTTGCGTGGCGAGCCCTGCCCGGAAGCATATGCATATGCAGCCACGCGTACACACAACGCAGTGTACGAAGTCCCGACGGGTTGGGGGCAGGGCGTCTTTGCGTGGCGCGCCCTGCCCCGAAGCATATGCATATGCAGCCACGCGTACACACAACGCAGTGTACGAAGTCCCGACGGGTTGGGGGCAGGGCGTCTTTGCGTGGCGCGCCCTGCCCCGAAGCAAATGCATATGCAGCCACGCGTACACACAACGCAGTGTACGAAGTCCCGACGGGTTGGGGGCAGGGCGTCTTTGCGTGGCGCGCCCTGCCCCGAAGCATATGCATATGCAGCCACGCGTACACACAACGCAGTGTACGAAGTCCCGACGGGTTGGGGGCAGGGCGTCTTTGCGTGGCGCGCCCTGCCCCGAAGCATATGCATATGCAGCCACGCGTACACACAACGCAGTGTACGAAGTCCCGACGGGTTGGGGGCAGGGCGTCTTTGCGTGGCGCGCCCTGCCCCGAAGCATATGCATATGCAGCCACGCGTACACACAACGCAGTGTACGAAGTCCCGACTGGGTTGGGGGCAGGGCGTCTTTGCGTGGCGCGCCCTGCCCCGAAGCATATGCATATGCAGCCACGCGTACACACAACGCAGTGTACGAAGTCCCGACGGGTTGGGGGCAGGGCGTCTTGCGTGGCGCGCCCTGCCCCGAAGCAAATGCATATGCAGCCACGCGTACACACAACGCAGTGTACGAAGTCCCGACGGGTTGGGGGCAGGGCGTCTTTGCGTGGCGCGCCCTGCCCCGAAGCATATGCATATGCAGCCACGCGTACACACAACGCAGTGTACGAAGTCCCGACGGGTTGGGGGCAGGGCGTCTTTGCGTGGCGCGCCCTGCCCGGAAGCATATGCATATGCAGCCACGCGTACACACAACGCAGTGTACGAAGTCCCGACGGGTTGGGGGCAGGGCGTCTTTGCGTGGCGCGCCCTGCCCCGAAGCATATGCATATGCAGCCACGCGTACACACAACGCAGTGTACGAAGTCCCGACGGGTTGGGGGCAGGGCGTCTTTGCGTGGCGCGCCCTGCCCCGAAGCATATGCATATGCAGCCACGCGTACACACAACGCAGTGTACGAAGTCCCGACGGGTTGGGGGCAGGGCGTCTTTGCGTGGCGCGCCCTGCCCGAAGCATATGCATATGCAGCCACGCGTACACACAACGCAGTGTACGAAGTCCCGACGGGTTGGGGGCAGGGCGTCTTTGCGTGGCGCGCCCTGCCCCGAAGCATATGCATATGCAGCCACGCGTACACACAACGCAGTGTACGAAGTCCCGACGGGTTGGGGGCAGGGCGTCTTTGCGTGGCGCGCCCTGCCCGAAGCATATGCATATGCAGCCACGCGTACACACAACGCAGTGTACGAAGTCCCGACGGGTTGGGGGCAGGGCGTCTTTGCGTGGCGCGCCCTGCCCCGAAGCATATGCATATGCAGCCACGCGTACACACAACGCAGTGTACGAAGTCCCGACGGGTTGGGGGCAGGGCGTCTTTGCGTGGCGCGCCCTGCCCCGAAGCATATGCATATGCAGCCACGCGTACACACAACGCAGTGTACGAAGTCCCGACGGGTTGGGGGCAGGGCGTCTTTGCGTGGCGCGCCCTGCCCCGAAGCATATGCATATGCAGCCACGCGTACACACAACGCAGTGTACGAAGTCCCGACGGGTTGGGGGCAGGGCGTCTTTGCGTGGCGCGCCCTGCCCGGAAGCATATGCATATGCAGCCACGCGTACACACAACGCAGTGTACGAAGTCCCGACGGGTTGGGGGCAGGGCGTCTTTGCGTGGCGCGCCCTGCCCGAAGCAAATGCATATGCAGCCACGCGTACACACAACGCAGTGTACGAAGTCCCGACGGGTTGGGGGCAGGGCGTCTTTGCGTGGCGCGCCCTGCCCCGAAGCATATGCATATGCAGCCACGCGTACACACAACGCAGTGTACGAAGTCCCGACGGGTTGGGGGCAGGGCGTCTTTGCGTGGCGCGCCCTGCCCGGAAGCATATGCATATGCAGCCACGCGTACACACAACGCAGTGTACGAAGTCCCGACGGGTTGGGGGCAGGGCGTCTTTGCGTGGCGCGCCCTGCCCCGAAGCATATGCATATGCAGCCAGGCGTACACACAACGCAGTGTACGAAGTCCCGACGGGTTGGGGGCAGGGCGTCTTTGCGTGGCGCGCCCTGCCCCGAAGCATATGCATATGCAGCCACGCGTACACACAACGCAGTGTACGAAGTCCCGACGGGTTGGGGGCAGGGCGTCTTTGCGTGGCGCGCCCTGCCCCGAAGCATATGCATATGGAGCCACGCGTACACACAACGCAGTGTACGAAGTCCCGACGGGTTGGGGCAGGGCGTCTTTGCGTGGCGCGCCCTGCCCCGAAGCATATGCATATGGAGCCACGCGTACACACAACGCAGTGTACGAAGTCCCGACGGGTTGGGGGCAGGGCGTCTTTGCGTGGCGCGCCCTGCCCGGAAGCATATGCATATGCAGCCACGCGTACACACAACGCAGTGTACGAAGTCCCGACGGGTTGGGGGCAGGGCGTCTTTGCGTGGCGCGCCCTGCCCCGAAGCATATGCATATGCAGCCACGCGTACACACAACGCAGTGTACGAAGTCCCGACGGGTTGGGGGCAGGGCGTCTTTGCGTGGCGCGCCCTGCCCGGAAGCATATGCATATGCAGCCACGCGTACACACAACGCAGTGTACGAAGTCCCGACGGGTTGGGGGCAGGGCGTCTTTGCGTGGCGCGCCCTGCCCCGAAGCAAATGCATATGCAGCCACGCGTACACACAACGCAGTGTACGAAGTCCCGACGGGTTGGGGGCAGGGCGTCTTTGCGTGGCGCGCCCTGCCCCGAAGCATATGCATATGCAGCCACGCGTACACACAACGCAGTGTACGAAGTCCCGACGGGTTGGGGGCAGGGCGTCTTTGCGTGGCGCGCCCTGCCCGGAAGCATATGCATATGCAGCCACGCGTACACACAACGCAGTGTACGAAGTCCCGACGGGTTGGGGGCAGGGCGTCTTTGCGTGGCGCGCCCTGCCCCGAAGCATATGCATATGCAGCCACGCGTACACACAACGCAGTGTACGAAGTCCCGACGGGTTGGGGGCAGGGCGTCTTTGCGTGGCGCGCCCTGCCCCGAAGCATATGCATATGCAGCCACGCGTACACACAACGCAGTGTACGAAGTCCCGACGGGTTGGGGGCAGGGCGTCTTTGCGTGGCGCGCCCTGCCCCGAAGCATATGCATATGCAGCCACGCGTACACACAACGCAGTGTACGAAGTCCCGACGGGTTGGGGGCAGGGCGTCTTTGCGTGGCGCGCCCTGCCCCGAAGCATATGCATATGCAGCCACGCGTACACACAACGCAGTGTACGAAGTCCCGACGGGTTGGGGGCAGGGCGTCTTTGCGTGGCGCGCCCTGCCCGGAAGCATATGCATATGCAGCCACGCGTACACACAACGCAGTGTACGAAGTCCCGACGGGTTGGGGGCAGGGCGTCTTTGCGTGGCGCGCCCTGCCCCGAAGCATATGCATATGCAGCCACGCGTACACACAACGCAGTGTACGAAGTCCCGACGGGTTGGGGGCAGGGCGTCTTTGCGTGGCGCGCCCTGCCCCGAAGCATATGCATATGCAGCCACGCGTACACACAACGCAGTGTACGAAGTCCCGACGGGTTGGGGGCAGGGCGTCTTTGCGTGGCGCGCCCTGCCCCGAAGCATATGCATATGCAGCCACGCGTACACACAACGCAGTGTACGAAGTCCCGACGGGTTGGGGGCAGGGCGTCTTTGCGTGGCGCGCCCTGCCCCGAAGCATATGCATATGCAGCCACGCGTACACACAACGCAGTGTACGATGTCCCGACGGGTTGGGGGCAGGGCGTCTTTGCGTGGCGCGCCCTGCCCCGAGCATATGCATATGCAGCCACGCGTACACACAACGCAGTGTACGAAGTCCCGACGGGTTGGGGGCAGGGCGTCTTTGCGTGGCGCGCCCTGCCCCGAAGCATATGCATATGGAGCCACGCGTACACACAACGCAGTGTACGAAGTCCCGACGGGTTGGGGGCAGGGCGTCTTTGCGTGGCGCGCCCTGCCCCGAAGCATATGCATATGGAGCCACGCGTACACACAACGCAGTGTACGAAGTCCCGACGGGTTGGGGGTAGGGCGTCTTTGCGTGGCGCGCCCTGCCCCGAAGCATATGCATATGCAGCCACGCGTACACACAACGCAGTGTACGAAGTCCCGACGGGTTGGGGGCAGGGCGTCTTTGCGTGGCGCGCCCTGCCCCGAAGCATATGCATATGCAGCCACGCGTACACACAACGCAGTGTACGATGTCCCGACGGGTTGGGGGCAGGGCGTCTTTGCGTGGCGCGCCCTGCCCCGAAGCATATGCATATGCAGCCACGCGTACACACAACGCAGTGTACGATGTCCCGACGGGTTGGGGGCAGGGCGTCTTTGCGTGGCGCGCCCTGCCCCGAAGCATATGCATATGCAGCCACGCGTACACACAACGCAGTGTACGAAGTCCCGACGGGTTGGGGGCAGGGCGTCTTTGC
>CAXKVW010001233.1:0-58016 GCA_964058825.1 Carex arenaria | reverse complement strand
TGCCTCAACATGGCACAGCTATGGAAGCTGCCAATCATATTTGTTGTTGAGAATAATTTGTGGGCTATAGGCATGTCGCACCTGCGCGCCACATCTGATCCAGAGATTTGGAAAAAGGGGCCTGCTTTTGGCATGCCGGGTGTGCATGTTGATGGCATGGATGTGTTGAAGGTGAGAGAGGTAGCCAAGGAGGCCATTGGCAGGGCTAGGAGAGGAGAAGGGCCCACACTGGTGGAGTGTGAGACGTACCGGTTTAGGGGTCACTCTCTTGCGGACCCAGATGAACTCCGCAAAGCCGGTAAATTTTCTATTATTTGTATACATTTTCTTAGTAGCATTGGTTATCTACTGTAGTCTACTGTTTTCTAAATATGTTTTATATATGCATTGTTCTAATTTCTATAGGCATGTTAGTGAACATCATAAATCTGAATTACATAATTGAACAGGACCAGCAACAATTACCTATACAAATCCAATCTTGAATAAGGTATTGTACATAACCTAATCACTGGATTTTATCTGACAATGCATGTCCAAAGAATTAGATTCCATTGATTTAGAATAAGACTGAAGAAGAGCTCTCGGACCGGTCAAGTTGAAAGGACACACACACAGACACACCTGATATACAACATTAGCAAGAATTAATAATTTAATATCTTTATGATTACATAATCAACCGCAATCAAGCACCTGACATAAATTGACCTATGTGAACCCTAATTAGACTCAAATGGTAAGATCGGAAAATATGGATCAACATAACCTTGAATTGTACAATTATTGCATTTAATTAAGAAATCAATTTTTATGATCAATAGTGCTATTTATTTTTTAAGCATAAACTACCTAATGCATAATTTGCTTAATTTAGATCTAATTCCCAATTAACCAATCGGTTCCATATTTACAATCAAGGCAAACTCTAATCTAATCCAAATTTCAAATCAATAAAAAATGTAAGAAATCTAGAAGGGTTGTCTGCTTACCTTAAGAATTGGCTGATCGGGTCGAGTCAAGTGTGGAATCCTTAGCTGGTAGCAGTTTTAAATTGAAATTGGGGATAAGATCTTGTCAAATCAGGTCGGATTCCATTCCATCACACTTCTTTGGCTCTCTCACTCTCTATTTAATCCAGCCACATTACTTATTGATGCACCAGCCTGAAACACCTATGCAGCTGCTTGACACTGTTTCCTCCGGCTCCTTTCTTCCTCTCTGTCATCTCTCTTTTGTTTTCTTTTGAAAATCCTTTATCCCCCTCCCCCCTCTCTCTCTTTCTCTCTCTGTGTCTTTCTCTCAATAATGAAAAAGGGAATAGACAGGGTCACAGGGCAAAAAGAACTGTGGTATTTTGGCAATATTAAATTGAGAATAGATATAGATCAAATGTGATGAAGCATAAATTCTTATTTTTTTATTTTTATTTTTTGGCTGGATCATTGTGGTAGGTTAGGGTGTCAGAAGGCCTGAAAGTTTGAAAATGGATCATATTACTCTTTAGGGTGGCACACTAAATTTTAAGTGCCACATCAACCTTCTATTGTCCTTTCCTTGGGCTTGGCCACTTTCCATTCCAGTTGGCAGCAAGTAGTACTGACCACAACAATAATACTATAATAGCAATAAACAATGTTATAATAATGACGATGTTAGAAAGAAAGTAATAATGGTGATTGTGTTATCACATAAGTAATCAGTAAATGATTAATATGGATAATTCCTAATGGATAACAAGTCCTATCCGGTACATGCTATGGGTGAGAATGAGCGAGATCTTTAATTGGAGAATTATCTATGCATAAATCACTCAAATTAAAGTGATTCCACTGTAATAACAGTATGCCATCACAAAACAAACTTTTAGAATTGGCTCAATCTTTGTATAATCTTTCATTTAACTCTTTCTTGTGCATATAATATATTCCATTCTTAGAGAGGATAAGATAACTTATCATTTCACAGGGGCTTATGATATATGATTTAACATGTTTGCCTATATGAATTAACTAATGTCGAGGAGATTCTTTTACAAACATCTTGGCCGAGAAAGCCACACCTCACTTTCAGTGACATAGCCAACAGCCTCCCCTCAATTGGTGACTAAGCCCCTGTGAAATGACAAGTTATCTTAATCCTCTCTAAGAATGGAATATATTATATGCACAAGAAAGAGTAAAATGAAAGATTATACAAAGATTGAGCCAACTCTAAAGGTTTGTTTTGTCTACACAAAAACAATCATAATTGGCATTGTTTCGAGGATTTTAAGTGACTAACATTCTTTCAGTGACATAGACAACAGCCTCCCCTCACTTTCGAGGATTCAGTGACATAGGCATTCATCTACACATAATGTTACTTCTTGTTCATTTTGAAGTGCTTGATGACCAATATGCTTCTTATCTTGCAATGAAATGGTAATTCATTTTAGAATACTATCAAATTAAGTTGTATGAACAAAAGCCTTGTTTTTGAAAGAAAAAGACAAAAGAAAACAAACACAAATAAAGGACCTGAAGAACATCAAAGCATGGTCGAATGTTGGCTTGGAGTAACATTATGTGTAGACCTTCACGTAAAAAAAAAAAAAAAATCTAATTCTTCGCTGTTTAAGACCCTGGAAACTTCAACCATCAAGGCCTAAATGCAAAGACAACCCCAGAATAACTAAATTATATTTTTGAAGGAAATATTAATTTAATTTCCTTTGATGCTTCTCAAGATCAGATCTGTCTCCTCTAATTTTAATCAGAATGCCAAGCTTGTCATAATTTGTATTAAAGCCCTACAAAAGAATAAGCAATTTCAATTTGAGTGAGGCTATGGTACTACATAGCACGGATTGGTATGTACTATGGATCAATATCTTTGTTTTTAGAGTTCAAATAGTCAATCTGAACCGTTCAACATGATCACTATTTGAAAATGTACTTGCAGACAATATTTTACATTTTTTAGAATTTTTTTAGATAGGTTGAAAATCACTACTTTGAATGGTCTAAAATTTTTAGATCCAGTGACTTTCTACCTATCTAAAAAAAATAGTAAAAAAATTCTATAAAATATAAAATTGGATCTACAAGTACATTTTCATATGGAGATCATGTTTAACGGTTCAAATTGACTGTTTGGACTTTCAAAATGGAGATTGATCCATAGTACAGACCAATCTGTGCTATGCATAGTACCCTAGTCTCACTCTTTCAATTTTCACAACACCACGCCAAAGACCTAATTTACATATTCTAGTTGAATTTATTGCTTCTACATCCTGGATATGAATCTGAGAGTATTTATTGCTTTTACATCCTTTGTTTAATCCTCTCCATTGTGAACATGACATGAAAAACCAAATCAGGATAAAAGAAGTTGCAAAATGATTATTCCCCATCAAGGGAGATTTAAAGATAAAACAGCAATCCTTGTGGAATCCATATGTAGTATACTGTTTTGATCTTAGAGATTTTAATCTTGATTGTTTGCAGATCTTTACCCGACGTACTTAGTATATTAGTATGGATAAAATAGCATCGATAAGGGTCATTACTCATTAATTATTAGTTGATATGTAGTATTTTCTTAATTCTTACATTACAATATATGCTGATGCCATATTGGTTTTTGTAATTATCTTATATTTCAATTCACTCCTGCTTCCCAATATACTAATTGCTAAATGGTTATTATCTTCAGTTAGGAACTATCCTTGAGTTGGTACATCATTGCAGATTAGTAGCTGATATTCTCTCTAATCTCACGCTATATACTGAGCTGCAAAACAACAGCTGTGTTTTCATGTTTATCATAAAATATGCTCATATTAGCTTCTCAATAAAAAAACTTTGACCAGATCATGCTAGCATCTGATACTAAAATCTTGAACCAAGTACTGAACTATACCTGTTGCCTTGTCATAGAGGAGAAGTCCCACTTTGCAGCACGGGATCCAATCCCAGCCTTGAAGAAGTACATCATTGAGCAGGGATTAGCGAGTGAGTCTGAGCTCAAGTCAATCGATAAGAAGATTGATGATTTGGTTGAGGAAGCAGTAGAGTTCGCAGATGCTAGTCCCCACCCCCCTCGCAGCCAGCTACTGGAGAATGTATTTGCGGACCCAAAGGGGTTCGGTATTGGCCCTGATGGTAAGTATCGTTGTGAGGATCCCTTGTTCACACAAGGTACCGCCCAAGTCTAGGACTGAAGAATTTGTTGTATGGATTGATCACCTTATCTTATGATTGTTCCTTCATGTCTTTTTGTAATATGCTTATTTAGTTTTCAAATTTTCCGACTGTCCTTTCTTGGTACTTGCATCATGGAGCAGTTGTTTATTTGAAAAAATAAGAAATTTTAATTCCTAATTTTCTTTCAATGTGTTGGTCGGTTTGATGTGGGCCTTGAAGGCAACTAATATTGCTTCCCGTTTTCTCTAGTACCCTTCGATCTATCAAATGCTCTTGTAAGAGATACTTCTTTGTACACTGCAATTATCTATTTAGAGAAATTATAATAAACCATATGCGTTCCCCTATAGTACTAGTCATTTTCATCTTTTAATCCCCGTAGCCTGAATGCTCTGATTTTGTTTAATAAACGTTTCGAGTCAAGCTATTTGCACATGTTGGTCAGAATTAGGAGGAATGGCGCATTTTAATAAATGGATAGGTGGCTAATTGAAAGTGACACTTGGAACTAGAGTAAATCACACACCTGTTTTTTTTTATTATATATACTTTTTAACTGCAAATCGACAACATAAATTAGACAGAAATTTTCAGAACTCAGAAAAAAACAAGAATCTAATGATACTTTGTACCGTACACAAAACAACTCAGAATAAATTTGCAAACATTGTGAATTCATTATAATCCAAATTATACTTATTATAAATCTTCAGCTATTACCGGATAACGACTAAAATTTGTTTCGGGGAAAATTGCACGAGACTTTATAGAAAATTGTGTTATATCAGCATGTAAAGTCACAGGATCTAGACGGTTAGTTTATCTTACATAACAACCTAGGGGAAAAATACCCAAGATGCCTATTTTTTTTTTCATAATGAAATGAAAACAAGACACCATCCCAAGTATCCTTCTCTCACTTATCATGTAGATATTATTTGCTACTAACCTCAGATCCTCAAAACGAGAGAGAAATAACAAATAAAACTTCAATAACCATCCCCGCCCCCCTCCCCAAAAACCCCTCTTAAGTTCTACAATCGCTTCCCTATCCTTGCGAACTGTCTTGCCACACCAAATATAACTGCCTTGGTAACCAATCCGTGATCGACAGTACATGCAAGTGCAACAGCCCCACCAATCGCTAATACCTTTGGTACATTGCCAATCCAGCGCTGCGGCTTCTGTGGTTCTTCATAACACTCCAAATTGGTGCCATCTTCATTTGTTTCTTCTTCCCTCAGTGCGACTTCTTCGGCCTTAAATTTGGTGTTGATATGTGCCATTTCAGCATGGTGTGAGATGGGCCCACTGTCGGGTGAAGATCTGACAAGCTGGTAAGCACGAAGGCCTGGCTCAATACGCCTCACACAACCCCACATACCCTGGCGCACACCCAATTTCGCAATCTCCCATGGGATTCCCATGTCTTCATGGTGAAATAGAAGCACTTCACATGCTGTCATTTGGCCATCTCTTTGCGACTCAACTATTAAAAAAATTTGATAAAATATTAGCCCATTTGTAACAATTATAGAAAAGTGAGTTTGGACATAATTTTTTTGACAAAAGGATGAACATCAATGCAAGATATACCAGGACGAATGCACCAGCTGGAATAGTACAAGTCAACACGCCTTGGTTTGTTGCGTCGTGGTACATTGTTTGGGACACCCTGAAACAAGTTTAACATAAAATCAGACAAGGGGGCAAGTTTCAGTGAGAAAATGAAAAGCATCAGATGTATATACAACAAAATGAATAATCACAAAAGTAAAATGACATCAAAAGAATTCTAACTTGCCTTTGTGATACAATAGTAAGTTTGTCCGATGTTCCATATCCTCCTTCCTATAACATACTCCCTATCACTACAGAAGAATGGAAACTGCACAAACAAAATCACATTTATATATCAGTTAGGTGAAAATAAAATAAAAAATAGAAAATAATCAGGGCATAAAAGTGCCATTTCTAGTTTTCTACTAGTGAAGATTAGACCTTCATACAAGGTTAATAGGAAGAAGTACCAAGAAGTACTAAACTAGTATCATACAATGGAAGCATTTCAAATGAAGTTTCTATTAAAGTACCTTTCTAACCCATTTGACAACCATGGTACCAGTTGCAGCACACTCATCAAGGATTTCATGTTGAAGAAGCATATCATCCCAACCATTCTTTGTTCTGAACTCATCATCCCAAAAAAAATCCCTCACTGTCTCAGGATCGGCATCCTCAAAAACTGTGCTACTTCGGTACTGTGGTGGACCCGTCTGCAAATGCAAGGAAGAAAAAATGATATTGTCAGTTTTACACTGCATAAAGTTAGGAAGTCGAACTTAAAAAACAGGAACCAATAGAGCTCATGTTTAGTTAATCTTGCCTTCTCACACCATGAGGTGGCTAATTCAAAGTGAAACTTGGAATTAGTCTATTCTACAAAACCAAATGCAAGTATTGTTTCTTTTTCACTTTAATACAATCAACAGTGCTTCTACAACTAAAATTCTCTTTAGATTGAGCTTTTTTGACAAGGTAAAGGCGGAATGGTCAAAACCTAACACCTAACTAAAGAAATTAGAACTCGTCATCTACAAGAACAGGACCATCTATCAAACCCACTTTAATGTGATTTATGCGTCTGGATAGTCCATTTGACTAATCAAAGTATTTGAACATTAAACGGCAGTGAAACTTGATAAACACTAACCAAAGTTCATAACCAAAGTATTTTATACTATTCATAAGAAAAAGAAAGACAAAACATAAAGCAACAAAAAAGAAGATGTTGTAAATAGCACTACGAGTGGAAAAAAATAGTTAAACAACCTCAGGATCTCTCCTCCAAGCTTTATAACTCCACGTAGGCAATGA
This sequence comes from Carex arenaria, assembly GCA_964058825.1. Lineage (NCBI taxonomy): Eukaryota > Viridiplantae > Streptophyta > Magnoliopsida > Poales > Cyperaceae > Carex > Carex arenaria. Next base: position 50,949 of record CAXKVW010001233.1, on the reverse strand, counting down.
TTTATCCATCATTTTATGCCATGTGGGCCCCCCATCTCTCTCTTCTACTAACCGGCATAGGTGGTCCAAGTCCGACTCAACTACTGCCAATTCTTTCTGGTTCGTCATTGATTGACTGCAAAATTAGAAAGTAACAAGGATAAATTATTATACCAGCATCAAAATTTCTAAATTTGAGTATCCACCGCTGAATGTTTGGTAATAGTTCAAAACAAAAAATTTCATTCACTCCTAATCCAAAGGATGTCCATACTAGCAGCATTTAAGCCATTATGGCACAATGATTGGTAGTTTGGTACATAACTCTGCAGAACCAGTTTCACCAGTGCCAGAACAATCCTTTTGCAGAAGTCTAAGTTAGCGCTATATATTATAGATGAAAAGAGAAAGCAAACATAAATGAAGAATGATTAAGAAAATAGTAAACTAAAGCACAAACTGCAAACAATTATTCCTTGCTTCATTCCATAACATCAAATCAACTAAAGTGCAAAGAGTTTCATACACTCAAAAAGAAAATAATGGTGAAAATAGCAAATCCCCATTAATATAAGCATACTATTTCGGTAAAGCATTTTTACAAACAGATCTCTTACCTTATTGTAACATCCTTGTCCTCCATGCTAGTACCACGCCTCGATACATTTACAGAAGAACCTACTATATTTTTGTCCTCATTGGCACTTGAATTCGAACTTTGAAAACCCAACATTTCAACTGCCCAACTAGGTCTCCAAGCCCAGCCGACAAACAAACCAACAGCTAAAGCAATCCATAGAGGTGCAAAAAAGATAGCCAATTCAGAAAAAATCTCTCCAAATGCTGGTTTCTTCAGGATTTCAATCAAGCAATTCAGAATCACCGCCATTGATACAAATTAGCGCAGAACCAGTCAAGAATTGAATCCAACTACCACAAAGGTACGCAACAGATACAGTTTCCAAGCTCAAATCGGATTCGAGGGTTCGTTCGAATCGTCAAGAACCCCACTTTAGGTGGGAGAAGCAGAACCAGATATAGAATTGCGTACAACACTAGTAAAAGAAAGGTGTGGCGGTGGTGCAAGCGAGGAGATTAAGAGTGATGGAGATTTTTTCTCTCCCCCCCCTCGGTTTCTTCTGATTTAGGGGTTTTTCAGCTTGAAGACGACAAAAGGAGAGAGAGAAGAGATTGGAGATAAGGATTTGGAAGGGGCTGAACCAATTGTTTGGATTTCGTGACCAGAAAGGAAATTATTTTATCGTATAATATTAGTAAACAAACAAATACGAAAATCAAGACTTGATAACAAATGGAAATTTGGGAGGGTACGTCGCCCAAGAAAAAAATAAGGGGTCAGGATTAATACACAAATTCAGCTCTTGGGAAATGAAGGGTCAGAGAGTCAAATTCCCCTCAATTTTACAAATTTATAATTTTTGACAAGTCCTGGTTGTTGGTGAGATAAGAGAGAAAGGAGCGAGATTGGGTGAGGTTGGGAGTTGAGGAAACAAATGGTTTAATAGAGGCACACTTTTATAACCCAATAATTTGATTAATGCACAATTGTGTGACCTTAGACTCGTTTAGCACGTTGGCGCTGACTCACGCGTTTAAAACTGGACGGAGAAAATTATGAAGAAAGGTATTTGGATTTTTTGCATCTATGCCTCTGGAAATTTATTTTTCGAAAACAAGACCTGTTGTTACATCCACAGATTATGTAGTGTAACTAAATATCTCGTTAGTCTTAAGTAACTTGTTGGAACAATTTATTCAAAGCAGAAGATAAACTTGTTAGAACAATTTATTCAATGGTGGCTTAACCAAACAGTAAAATCAAACTGGACCATTGAATCAATAATTTTCAATGCGACTTAATAAATAGTAAACAAAAAAAAAATGTAAAATTTGGTCTCCAAGTACATTTTAATATTTAGATATCACATCTAATAGTTTGAATCGACTTTTTGAACTTTGAAAATTGAAAAATAATTTAGTTGCACGGACCTTAGGAACGATCGATTTGATATTAACCACTATATATATATGGGGGATGGGCTATGGTGCATTGCGAAGTAAAACAACGTTTTACTTCACGTTCGTATTTCAATTTAAAAATTCAAACAACCGATCCGAACCATTCAACATTTTCTCCATATTGAAATGTGCTTGGAGACTAAATTTTACATTTTTTGAAATTTTTTTACTATTTATTAAACCACTTTGAAAATGGCAGATCCGGGTGAACAGTAAAAAAATAGTAAAATTTTATGTACCATTGGATCAACGATTTTCAAAGTGGCTTAATAAATAGTAAAAAAATTCCAAAAAATATAAAATTTGGTCTCCAAGCACATTTCAATATGGAGGACATGTTGAGCGGTTTCGAATTGGTTGTTTGGATTTTCAAAATGAAAATATAGTGCCACGAAGTAAAAACTTGTTTTACTTTGCAACTCACCATAGCCCATCCCTATATATATATATATATATATATATATATATATATGAGGAGGAATCAAGTTACAACAATTTTGAGTTACAACAACGGTTTTTTTTCATTTTCAAAGTCCAAATCATCGATCCAAAGTTCCAAACCGTTCAACATAATTATCTAAATAAAATATGCTTCCAGATCAAATTTTACCTTTTTGTGAATTTTTTTACTATTTATTAAGATGGGTACAAAATTCAATGGTCTGAATTTGACTAGTTTTTGTAAAATACTTAATAAATAGTAAAAAAATTCAAAAAAATGTAAAATTTGATTTGGAAGCACATTTTATTTAGATAATCATGTTGAACGGTTTGGATCAACGATTTGGACTTTGAAAATGAAAAAAACAGTTGTTGTAACTCAAAATTGTTGTAACTTGATCCCTCATATATATGTACATATACATACATATATAGAGGGTGGCTAATATCAAATCAGTTATTCCTGAGGTCCCGTGCAATCAAGTCATTTTTTAATTTTCGAAGTCTAAAAAATTAATCCAAACCGTTAGATGTGATATCTATATTAAAATGTGCTTGGAGACCAAATTTTATATTTTTTTAAATTTATTTTTACTATTTATTAAGCCACTTTGAAAATCACTGATCCAACGGTGGCTTCTAGTTTTACTGTTTGGTTAAGCCACCGTTGGATCAACGATTTTCAAAGTGGCTTAATAAAAAGTAAAAAAAATTCCAAAAAATGTAAAATTTGGTCTCCAAGCACATTTTAATATAGAGATCACATCTAACTAATTTGATATTAGCCAATCCCCCCCCCCCCCCCCCCCCCTCTATATATATATAAAGTTAATTGACTCCGTTCCTTTTATCTAAATCCGTCACTGAAAATAGCAAAAAAAAAGTATATCAGAGATTTTTTTTTGTGATAGAGCATTTTATACAAGGCTTCATGTACAAAATTATGAAATTATAGGGGGTCAGAAAAATGCGGGGTATTAAAAGTGTACGGACAGGTAAGACCCGTGTGGACCCCAGCCTACAGAGAAACAATTGAAATGCACCGGCCATGTTGATACTGAGTCGTTTATAGGGGGTCAGAAAAATGCGGGGTATTAAAAGTGTACGGACTGGTAAGGCTCGTGTGGACCCCAGCCTACAGAGAAACAATTGCAATGCACCGGCCATGTTGACACTCAGTCGTAAAAATCAGGTATGGAAAGGTTAGGCTTCTGCGTTTTGAAAAATTGGCAATGTGAGAATTTTGAAGGTTGAAAGTCTTTGCTCGTTGGTGTTGGTCAAAATATAATACTGCGCATGTCATTATAGCTGCTGATGCATGCCATTAAGTTCCAATTGGACGGTGAAGTGCCTTAATAATAGGAAATTAAATTAATTATGTGAAAATTGTTTTCATCCAGCAATAAATTATTGTAAAACTCGGTTCCTTTTTTTTTTTTAATGAAATGAGGGCTATGGTAATTCTAAAACTTTTTGGATACTTTTTACCAGAATTATATTTGGATCTTTTCGTATACAGACCAGGTTTATTATCATTCATATTAGATCTGTAGTTATTTAATCCAGTAACTCTTAGTGTATTTTCTTAATTAATTGTGTCTTTTTTTCTTTGGTATAATATATTTTAGACTGATGTATATATATACTGTTGGTACAAATATGTCACAGTTTCTCTTATGACTTGTTTACAACTTTGATGGAACTTTTCTCTCTTTAAAATGTTGATGGTTATTACGGCTTTTGGTGGAGAGTCTTTTCTCTGTTTCTTGTTCATTTTGCACGGAATGTGTTATTTGGGCGGTGCAACATTATCTTTTGAAATATACAGAATATTTATTATTAGATGTAAATCCTCGCATTACTTCAATCATATTTAGTTAATTATATGAGCTAATTAGTTGAAGTATTTTTATTATAAAAAATGAAAATGTTTAATAAAATCATACAGTTATCTTTGACAAGAAGCAAAAAACAAAAACAAAAAATATAAAATTTGATCTGCAAACACATTTTAATATATCCAACATGTTGAACGGTTTGGATCTACTATTTGAACTTTAAAAATGGATGGTGTAATTTTGTGTCATAAAAAAATAGTGTAAATGGATCCCTCTTCTTATAACATATAAAATTACGTGCCAAAATGTATAAACTATTTCTAACATTAAAATTAGAAAACCTATGACAAATTAATGTACATATATTTTTAGAATATGAGCAGGAACTATGACAAATTAATGTACATAAAAGAGAGATCACTTACACTCTTTTTGATGAGTATTTTGTGTATAGGGTTTCGGCTATATTTTGTACTCAATTTTCTTTTAAATTTATAAACCTAATACTCAAAGATTGGTCGATTGCAAGCGCACAACCTATCAATATAGTATAAAAGGTATCGATCCAAGGGATAAGGGGAGACTTCAATTTTTGCTCTAAAGAATAATTTCAGAATTTTTGTTTGTTTCAAAATTCGTTTTAATGTTTATTTACTAATAATCCTAAGGTTGGCGGGTTCAATACCCAAAAAGTTGAAGGTTTAAACAATAAAAACTAAGAAAGAGTAAAGCTAAGTTAGGGTTTAACAAAGATTGGAGAATCTAGGGGCTTTTGGTCTACAATCCCTTATTTAATCCTATATATTTGGTTTGTTTAAATTCATGTTTGATTTGACGGAGTTTCTAACCTAATGTGTTAAAAAGGATCACTTCCGTGAATTAATAACGTGCCTAAATAATTCTATTTATCTAGACCATGAAGTTCTTTGCTAGTCTATCGTCTCCTTAGATATTGGTACTTAATGGTTTAGCTGGCCAAAGCAACTCATACCAATTTCTAAGTTGATTCAAGATGTCCCGACTTAGGGTTTTGATTTTACCGGTTGAGTCTCAACCTAAATCCTAACCTTAATTCCTGTAGTTCCGGCTTAGATTAAAAGATTTGCATACTCTTAACCTAAATCCTAATGACTTTGTGACATAATTGATACTATCCTATATGATCCATTCTACCTTAAAGTCTAAAAGACCTAAAGCGAGATAACTACAATTCAAGTATAAATTATGAGATCAACAAAGAATAAATCACAGAAATTAACAATCAAATCAAACAATCATCATAAAAACAAAGGACCAAATAGAATAGAATCAAACAAGTTCATGCATTAGACCTACACCCCTAGAGAGGAAGTTAGCATCTCATGGAGATGCAAAACTTACAAGAGAAATTCATTACAAATCGGCTAAAACAAAGAGAAATTGGAAAAGAAATGATTACAACCCTTACTCCTACGAAGATCTCTTGCCTTGCTTCCTTGCTCTGAAAATTCTGCTCCTCTTCTCCTTGTCTAAGCTCTTAATCTCACTTTTTTGCTCTAAGTAGATGTGGAATATGGAATTGAATTGGTAGATGGTGAATTCCTCCTCAATTGAGCAGAATTTTCCTTCTTTTATAGCCTAGAATACACCCTAGAAACGTGGGGAGCAGTGTCCCACACGTTCTCCATGTTTAGAACCACTAACTTGGACAACCGGGCATGATCTGGCCTTCCAAAAATAGCAAAACTGCACTTTTAGTCTCACTGCGGCCCGCACTGCGGTCAATGCGGGTCGCACTGGGGGTTACTTTCCTTTTTTAACTTCCTGCGCCTTCGGAGTGCGGCCCGCACTGGGTTCACTGCGGGTCGCATTCTTCCTTTTTCTGTTATTTCTCCTATTTCTGGATTTCCCTGAAATTTTGGCTAAGTTCTTAGTGCGGCCCGCACTGGGAGTCAGTGCGGGTCGCATTCCCCTCAGTCTGGCATCTGGTTGAGCATAACATAAAGTACGGACCGCATTATCCCTGAGTGCGGGTCGTATTCTTCCTTCTTGTTGAGTGCGGCCCGCACTGACCGCAGTGCGGGTCGCATTGGATTTGTTTCTTCAGAAATTCTTCTAAGTTCATAGTGCGGCCCGCACTGGAAGCGGCCCGCACTGACCTCCAGTGCGGGTCGCATTCCCCTCAGTTTGCTCCTCCTCCAGCGCTGAACTCCCAAATTCTGACTAAGTGCTGAGTGCGGCCCGCACTGACCACAGTGCGGGTCGCATTGAGGGTTTTTTCGCCGTTTTCTGCATTTTAAAGCAAAGAAATGTAATATTTTGATTCGGGATGCAATCTAAGTCTTTTATATACCAAAATACAAGATATTTAGAGCATTTTTATTGTGAAACTAAGATCGAATCATATCTAAATGTATATATATTTCACGCTTATCACTTTTTTTGTGACACCGGATTACACCTTACATTTTTGAAGTCCAAACAGTCGATCAAAACCGTTCAACATGATTGATATATTAAAATGTGCCTGCAGATCAAATTTTACATTTTTTTTGAATTTTTTACTATTTATTAAGATGGATACAAAAATTCTATGGTTTGAAAAGAAAGATTTGTAAATACTTGATAAATTGTAAAAAAATTAAAAAAAATGTAAAATTTGGTCTGCAAGCACATTTTAATATGAAGATCATGTTGAAATGTTTGGATCGACTTTTTGAACTTTGAAATGGTGGCAACCTATATCACAAAAGAATATGCGCTAGAAATACTAATTTATAGGAATAAAAAACAAATCACAAAAGGAATAGACAAATTTTTGAATGGTGGCAACCTATCAAACCGTTCAACATGATAGATATATTAAAATTTGCTTGCAGATCAAATTTAAAAGTTGTTTTGGATTTTTTTTTTTACTATTTATTAAGTATTTTACAAAATCGTTGTTTTCAGACCATTGAATTTTTGTACCCATCTTAATAACTAGTAAAAAAAATTCAGAAAAAAATGTAAAATTTGATCTGCAAGCACATTTTAATATATCCATTATGTTGAACAGTTTGAATCGACTGTTTAAATTTTAAAAATATAAGGTGTAATCCGATGTCACAAAAAAAATGTAAGTAGATCCCTCTAGAAAAAATCATATAGAAATACAAAAATTAAGAAAAATGAAGGTCATTAATCCCGTTCACTGTACAAAAAGTAGAGACCCAGCGACATTTAAAAAATACCATATAGAGTTAATCTCAGATGAGCACGTCCTTAATTTATCTAGTCCTATGTGATTGCTATTTGGAAAGCAAAAAAAAAAAGAAAAAGGAACAAATCAAAGAGCTTGTTAATTGTCATCTTTGGAGCTCACACTGCCGAATAAAGTCGACTCGTAAAAATTATATATATACATTAGTCAAACAAAATAAAAAACAAAGAATTGCCGAATAAAGTGAAGAAAAAGACCAGAATTATTGCCCCGTTTGAACCGTTTCATATGGAAACATAAACCTTTTTTTTTTTTTTTTTTTACGAAATTCTATTTCTACAAGTGAGAACAGAAGAATAGCTGCTTATCTGCTCCATGATCTGGCAGTTAGTTAATTCAAAACTGGTTCACTTTTCTGCAAGTTTGACTTAGCCTGAGTAGTTATGGTCGTTTCAGTTGATTTGTTTATACCATGTATTTGACCTTAACAAATTGTTTGATACATATTTTGAATTGAAAATTTAGCTAAGAACAATGTTGTAAATAATAGTATGCGCTTTTCAGATGGACATAGTAGTGTCAAACGATTAATTGATATACGGTCGATTAATCAGAATTATACAAATAATTAATCATATATTTTCTTTTGTTGTGTATCCTACTATAAACCAGATTATTCATCGCTTGTCCGACTCCGACAGAAATCTTGAATCTACCAACTTTTTCTCCATTGGATTTTATGTCATGTTATCCGTAATTAATTTGTGCTGAGTATATGTCGTATATACAAAGTTTGAGATTTATCGACGATGTGATTTGATCTATTGATTAATAGACCGACTTGAAGTGACAATCTGCTTGACAATTGAATTTTTTTTAAAAATTAATATTGCGTATGTGCCACCTCTTATCATTACTGAATAGAAATGTGATCATACTAACAATAAAATGATGATATCGCTATGAAAGATATCATGCAAGTTGACTTCTTAGTAGATGCGCTAAGACTCGGTACAAGAAAAAGAAACAAGGAAAGAGAGAAAAAAAAATATTAGTAAGTACATGTGGATTTGCGGGATCTAATTATAAAATATGTTCTTTAAAATGGATTATAGAATTCAGCTAGTATGATATTAGTGTCATTTCAGCCTATATAATACTAACTTCAAAATTTATGAAATGGACTTCAAACGGTGAATCCAAACCGTTCAAAGCGAACTACTTCATTAATTGTGCATTTACATACAAAATTTATAATTTTTCGAATTTATTTAGTATCAAGTTAAGCGGTCAAATGTGAGAGTTTTTAAGTAAATTTGATGCATTCATTTTTCAATATTTTTGACCGCTTGACTTGATGCTAAAACAACTCGAAAAAATACAAATTATGTATGTAAATGCATCACTCATAAAGTAAATCGGATTGAACGTACGGTTTGGATTCACCATTTGAAGTCCATTCCATAGGTTTTAAAATTAATGTCATACAAGGGCTGCAAACGAATCGAACTTACCTCAGTTTGAGCTTGATTTGAATTAATTTCGAACTAAGTTTGGTTTGAATTAATTTCGAATCGAATTTTTTACGAACTCAATTTCAAATCTTTTATGAACTTTTTTATGACAAAAAAGAGTGATCGTAGTCGCTGAGAGCGAGAGGTGAAAGTCATCTAGAGTTTCAAAACTGAGAGTAAGGGTTATGACCTATGAGTTATGACTTATGGTTAGGCGGCTTTATGTTTTAACTTTTAAGTCATTAGCAAATATAAGTCATCAACGGAAATCAACGGTTCACGTTACTTTGAGATTCGAACTAGAATAGTTCACGAACTTATTTTGAACAAACCAGGTCCAGTTTGAATTTGGTTTGAATTAATTTCGAACTATTTCGAATCGAATTTTTTACGAATTTTTTCGAATCAAACTCGAATCGAATCATGAACTACGAATTTTTTTGTGCAGCTCTAGTCATACTATAGCTAGACTGGATTATATGAGGCTAGGTAAAAGGTTTATTAGTTGGGTTGGGGCCCAGTGGCAGTTCGGAAAGGTGAAGGCCCACCAACCTCGTTTAGCGTTGAAAACGTGCTACAGACGACTGTAAATGATGAGGATTATCAGTTGACATGCTGGAGTAAGTAATGATGTGTTATGACTATCACATTCTTGGGACAGCACACAAAAACCAGTAGAATCCAGATTGTTTGTTTCCAATGTTAAAACTATATTTGTCTTAGAAAGTTATGGGCGTGAATCAGACGTCTACATTGCGCATTTGTTCAATTTATATCTTGAGATATTTGAAAGAGTGAGACTTTTGGTACTATGCATATATTGGTTCATACTCCATATTATGTATTAATATTTTTATTATTAAAGTTCAAACAGTTGATCTGAATCATTCAATAAGATCTCCAAATCAAAATGTACTTGTAGATCAAATTTTATATTTTTTAGAATTTTTATATATTTTTTAAATAGGTAGAATATGTCTTGATAAAAATTTATAGACCATTAAAAATAGTGATTTTCAACGTATAAAAAAGTAGTAAAAACATGTAAAATTTAATTTGCAAGTACATTTTGATATGAAGATCATTAAATGGTTCAGATAGACCGTTTAAATTTTAAAAATAAAAATATTGCACTATGCATAGTCTTATAGTCTCACCCTATTTGGAATATGAATTTGATGGGTTATAACTAGAGGTGTTCATCGGTTCGGTTCGGTTGAACCGAACTTGAGAAACCAAAGTTATAATTCGGTTTAAAAAATAGAACCGAACTAAACCGATTTAGCATTGCATCCGAACCGAACCAAAGTTTTATTTTAGTTTGTTCGGTTCAAACCGAAATATATTAAGTTTCAATTTAAAGTAATTGTTTTGTAATAAACCGAAGTATATTAAGCAATAAACCGGAGTATTAAGAAATAAACCGGGATATTAAGAAATAAATCATAGTATTTAAAGCAATTGATTAAGAAATAAATTGGGACGGTCCGGACCAAATTCATAATATATAAAGATTCGGTCGGTTCAGTTATTCTGTTTTGAAAATTTTCAAACCAAATCTAACCGAAGTTATAATTTGATTTTAAAAAGTAAACTGAACCGAACCATTAAACCTAAAAACCGAACCATTTGGTCCAAACTAATTCGGTCGGTTGAAAACCGACTAGACCCAATGAACACTCCTAGTTATAACTTATAACACACTCACGTCAAACCGGGTTGCCGCAGAAAAACGATGAATATTAGTTGAGAGCTCCTTGTCACCTGTCTGTCTTTCTTATTTTATTTATTTTATTTTTTATCTTTTGCAAGAAAGATGATGGTTCATTTCAGTCTTTTTGTAGGAATGAGTAATAGAATACTAATAACTTCGTGTGTTTGACTGTTTGAGATTCTATTTCGAGTTGGAGACAGCTGCAAAATCTTGGAATAGGTATCTGTACGTGATCTTTTACGAGTATGTTTGGTGCATTTTAAAGTTGCAATCACAGTGACAAATGAATTATTCAGTTTTAGTTTGGAGACAGCTGCAAAATCTTGGAATAGGTATCTGTACGTGATCTTTTACGAACATGTTTGGTGCATTTTTAAAGTTGCAATCACAGTGACAAATAAGTGACAAATGAATTATTCAGTTTTAGTTTGGTGATTCCAAAAAAAAAAAAAAAAAAGTTTAGTTTGGCGAGCTCAAAAATTCGTGATTCGAAAATAATTCAGATATAATTCGAGAATAATTCGAAATTATATATTGCGTTTGAATCAGAGATCTTAGTTTCACAAAAAAAAAAAAATATATATATATTTTAAGATATTTGGTGGGATGCATCACTATACAAATAGTAACAGTTGAATATATGGATTACTCATTTTCTTAATCAATAAACAAATCATTTTATTTGGAATTTAATCCGTTGGTTGTATGGACTTGAAAGTTTTGAAAGTTTGGGCTTTACATGAGATGAAGCCCATTAATATATACAAGATTTAAAAAGAAAAGGTGTTGGAAGTGAGAGCAAAAACATACATCCGGTTTTTATTGCCTCTCTATTTTTGCCGTCTGCCTAGTCCCACAAGCAAGAAAAAAAGTGCTGACAGCACTAAGGTATCTATAAAAGGAGGTTGGGGTGCATGAGGGGTTGGCACAACTTGGACTGGGTCAATGAGGCATTAATTGAACTCGGCCTGGGAACTGGGCAGTGTCCCAAAAAAAAAAAAAAATTAATATCGCGAATATTTTGTTAGAAACATGAATAATTCATAAAATTCACATTTTATTCGTAAAATTTGCGTTTTATTCGGTCAAAGGTTCAGACAACTGAATTATTCGCTGTTTGGTGCGGCAATCTCATAAAAATGTTTTATTCGCGAATAAAACACGAATCTTGTTATTGTGGTTGCAATGACCACTTTTATTTTTTGAGAACTAGTTAAAAAAAAGGGGTTGAATTTCATATATATTACTCAAAACTATGGTATTTATCATCTCTAATAATTCACATATTTACTCAATTAATAAAAAACTGAGATATAATTATGTTTAAAATTATATAGATATAATTAATTACTTAATTGGTCTTTCCTCTCTTCTCTTTCTGCACAAAATCATTTATGTCTTATTTTGGCGTGACTCTTCTCCTTCTATGCTAAAATCTCTCATCATCTCTTCCGCCCTCTTTTAGTGCTAATACCTCTCCTCATCTCTCCCATCCTCTTTAAGGTCTGTGCCTTCCTTTTGTCCAACATCAATTCAATCATTGTCTCCTATGGGATGCGAAGAGGAAAAAATATTAAAATCTAGAAGGGTGTGTCGAAGAAGGAAGAGGGACCTAGATGGGAGCTCGGAGTAGATATATAGATATATAATGAATAGAGAGAGTTGTTGAGAGTATGTCTAAATGAAAAGAAAGAATGCACATGAAAAATGAGATTAATTTTAATTAATTTTTAGTTACTTGTAGTTTTCATAATTTTAAACATAATTTCTAATTTTTTTGAGCATATTTTATATTTAGTTATATCGGGTAAATATTAAAATTTAGGATGATAAGTATGTAACGATAGATTTTGAGATAATAAATATGTAATTATATAGTTTTTGAGTGGTTGAATTTGAAATGGCAAATGAATTAATCGCTTAAAAAACATCTTTCTCATTTCTTCCCTTACATTTTCTTGCAAAATCTTAAAATTACGCCCACCTTCCTTTTCATAACTTTTTATGAAACTTTTATTTATGTGTAATTAATATTTAAGAGAGAGAATTACTACCGACCACGGAATTAGGATTTAGATATAAAGAAGCAAACCATTATTTCTAAAAATTATTTCAAAATAAAATAAAAACTATACAATACAAGATGATAACACACTTCACTATATAATTTTATAAAAAAAATACAACAGATAAAAAACGCAAGATAATAAATTTTACACGAAGGACCGACATATTAAAAAAGACATGTCATCAGATTAAATAGTAATGTCTCAATAAAGTTTTTATTGTGGTGCACCAAAAAGGAAATCCAAAGAATAAAATCCTTTCACAAAAGGGGCTAATAGTGAGAAAACCCACAAAAAAACAAACAAAGAATAATTCATATTTGCTAAGCTAAATACACCCAAACGTAAAATAGTAGTCAGAATAGTGTTAATCTGAATTAGTGACTATTCTTCACCCATCCAAACACTCCTTATAAGTTATAAACACTCCTGTTATATACGAGGCAGTTCAAGTTCAAACACCAAACAATTCAAATATAAACATGAAACTTTATACTTTAATTATCGGACAATTAAAATATAAACATTTGACTTTTCAGTTGTTAATCAATGTTTGGTTTGCATAATTAGATGTTTTGTGTTCGATAAAATATTTAAGTACCAAGCAATGTAGTCATAAACAAATAGTAATGCAAAATATTAACAATTGACTGCATATGTTTAAACACACGTGCACAATTAACCGTTAATAGAGGCACTAGCTAACATATACTTTTTTTTTCCTCTTATTTTGAGTGCAAGAGACTGCATTTATTACAATAAATAATAAAAACATTTTGAACAAAGGAACTGAACAATTAGATTTGGAATTGACACTTTTCTATTTAGAATGTGCAATTTTACATATAAATCCGACATCAAAAGCTTTTATTTATATTAATTAAGGAAGTCCTTTGAAAAGTAATATAAAATTGTATAAATTTGAACATTTCTAGACAGAAAATTGATATTATTCTCATTATTAGAGAATATTTTATACATACCTAAATACAAATTGGAATTCTATGGAAGGAACTTAATAACAAACGGAAAATTGATATGGAGGATTGAGTAAACTTAAGATATCTAAATAAATGCAAGAACACGTAAATTTTCCTAATAATTTATTGCGTGAGAAGAATTAAAGCACCTAAGCGTAGTCTGTTTTATTAAAAAGTCAATAAATTCTTAGAAAACAAAAAATAACTAATTAGAAATAAAACCATTATAAGTTCTATGAAATTGTTGAAATATTCAAACTGGTAATTTTACAAATCACTACTGATGTAGAAATTACTTGGATATAAATAATAAAATTACTTGGATATAAATAATAAGAAAACTATACGAATTTTCCTTAAAAAAATAGCCAAGCACGTTTTAATTGAATTATAGCAAGTTATAAATCTTTCATGCGTACAAATTTCATGCAGCACATTGAAACTTTCGTAAGCAAATTTATGGAAAATTTATATACATATCATACAATAAAAAATAAAAAAACATATTTCAAGTAAATACCAATTTTTTCTTAAAAGAAAAAAAAAACATTTGGTCGCATAATTAAAAGCATTTATGTCTGACCGTTTTCAAAATATTATAATTAGAGGTTCATCAATCCAACATACTGGAAGACCACAATTAGCAAGGAACTGGCAAAGAAATGAAAAGCGCCTTAGAAATCTCCAATGAAACACCAATCACCTTCCCCATCTGATTCCCTGACAAATTCAACCAAATAGAAACCCAAATCCACCTCTTGTTCTTGTTTCTCCCCAATCAATCCATTCTCATCATGACTTCCTCCAGCTCCTACCTCATGATCATCCAAATACACATCATAATTCTCATCAAACTCATCATAACAATCGATATCAAGATCGCCGTAATCATGATCAGTCAATTGACTGAGAAGCCAATTTGCAGATCCATGATTAAACCGAACCCAATGTGCCCGGTTTGCCGATCCAATGAGCTTCTGTGACACGAGCAAATGATTGACCGCAACATCATTGTCGTGGCGAAACTTATGGGCTCCCTTTGCTTTAACTCTTGATTTGTTGATAGGCAAGGTAGCGTTCCGGTCACCGCACCGAGGGCACAAACAGCCATCAGACGACCACCGCCCGGTGTAGCGAGAGTGGTTTGTCGGTTTAGACGAGACTCGGGTCATGAACTTGGTTGTTGGTACAGTTTTTAACTCGTTCAGTAATCTTTTTGGTTTGTTAAAACCAGAATAGATCTCTCGGTGCACAACCATACCATGTTGTCTCCCCTCTCTTCTCATTTTCTGTGTGCGTTATAAAACTGTATGTTTGTTGAATTGGAAGAACGGGGTCGCAATATAATTATATACAACTAAAGATGATATTCTTCTTCTTGTGATACAAGTTTGGTACTTTGAATAATTAAAAGGGTCGGATATTCAATGGCCAATTTCTTATCACAAAAATATATATATTGGAACCCAGTCACAACCAAGCTGCTGGTGACACGTAGCCACCTATAAAATATAAGTGTTTGTCCAAGTAAAACTATGATATATAAATGATGATGATGATAAAACTAATAAAATAATAGTAATTATAATTGTATAGAATAATAATAATACTCCTAGAACAAATCTCTCGGATTTGTTCCCATGCCTTAGTATGGTCTTCACTTCCCTATTTCCCATTTATCTCCTCTCTGTGTTTGTTAAATTAGAATTTAGAAACTACAATTGATTCGAGATTCTCTCCGCATCATGTCTATGTAACCAAATATGCAACACATCATAATTTTTAAAATTTATTTTTGATGTAGTGAAAAATTCAAATATCTGGGTGTTCATCGGGTTGGTTTGGTCCAAACCAAATTAAAATAGGTAAATTAAAATTTTATTCAGTTTTTAGAAATCAAACTGAACCGATCCAAAATAGAACAATAACCGAACTAAACATACTGAAGGAAATTTCGGTTTGTTCAGTTGAACTGAAATAGGATATTAATCGTAAAAATAGACATTTTTGTTAATTTTTGTAAAGATGAATTAAAATATTTTGTTTGGTTCGGTTTAACTAGTTTTAAACCGAACCAAGCAATATACATTATGTCCTAATCTTTAAATCTTTTAAATGTTTTGTTCGGATGGGGATGGTTTTAAAAATGAACCGAACTGATCCACATAACTGGAAAAATTGAACTGTTTAAACTGAACTCTCATGTCCGGTTTAAAACAAATTAAACCGGACCCATTGAACACCCCTACAAATATGTTGCATATGGCTTGAATACCAAACAGGTCATAGACGTGCAATATAATGTACTTTTTCAAATGAAAATAGACAATTAATAACCATATATTTACACGAACCTTAGAAAATAAATCCAAAAACTACATCTTATTTAAAGAGTTCTGTACTATCTAATCTATAACAGCATTACGTCATCCTATACATCTAATTGCCAGACATCAGTTTAGCAGTATTTAATTATTTATTCCACTGCTCAGCTTCCTGTATTATTCTGTCGGCCAGCCTTTCAGGTGTAATCATCTTCCCTCTAAAGATTTTTTTTTCATTTTGCTGCCGCCATTTCGCTGTATGTATTAGTCATATCGCTTTTATTTTGCGGCCCTTTAATAATAGGTTGTTTTTAGTTCGGGGGATTTTGCAAATTTCCTTTCTCTGATCAGTTATTGAAGTTTGAGATTTTTTTTATTTGTGCTTTGAGTTTTGCTTGTGAAATTTTAAGAAATTAATTAAGGTTATCTCATAATTGAGTGAAGTCACATTTTTGCCTATTTGCCAGTTTAATTAAAAAGTATTTATTCCTGAAAATTCAACCAAGTAACATATGTAGCTAAGCACGAAGTTTTATACCAGTTTTAAATGGTCCGCTAACAAGGGCGGACCCAGTGTAGTCCAGAGGGGCGGCTGCCCCCCCTGGATTTTGAGTTTTAGTGGAGATTTATCGGTTCCGACTGGTTTTGCTTCCTCTGAAATTTTTTTGTCCCCCCCCTCTGAATATTTAATTGGTAATTCAGATTAAATTTATAGTTAAAATTAAAATAAATTTCTTGAAATATGATTGGTAATTATAATTATAAGTCAGAATATCATAAATTACAAGTCAGAGCATTATAAAATATAAGTTAAAACATTATTTTTTTTATCAAATACATAATTAGTTAATGAGTTTAAATCCAATTAGCTATTTAAATCCGATTTGATATTTTTTTGTCCCCCTAACAAAAATCTTGGATCCGTCCCTGCTCGCTAACTGTAGCATATAATTCGGTTTTATCCCTTCTATATACCTTTGGCAATATAATTGTAACCATAACAGTATGATACTAATATCTGAGATAATAATATTGTTAGTTTATAATTAGGTGTTCTTTTTGTTTGAATATCTATCACCAATGCCAGCTAAGCAGTAGGATTCTAATTTAGAAGTTCATGGTTATATCCCTTCCAATATTTAAAAGAAACATTCCATTGATTTACATATTAATTATTCTAGCCAGATTGAAATTTTAATTGAATACTTTTCAAATTATGATTATTATATAAATTAGGTCCATTTCAGAAAATTCAATATATTTTATCATTCAAGGTTTCTTCTCCATGATCAGACTAGAAGGGCAATTTGGTCTTATGTCACATAAAGTATTACCTTACATTTGAGTCTCTATGGTGCTAATTATATTAGTTTTTTGTAAATAGGGACCATTTATGATGATCTGATTATTTACCATGTTTTGTTCGACCAATAGAAATTTACATCTATTTATTAGCTTATTTACAGCTGCCGTCTATTCACTGCAAAGGTACTAATTATTATTTTTAAATTTTTTTTTAGTTGGATTGCTAGGTTTTACAAAAAATAGTGGATCAAACAATCAAAAGTTCGTTCATAAGTATAATATGCAAGATACAACACTTTCAAGGTATATACAAAATTTTGCATGGGTTGAATGCTTATTTATTTGAGAATCTCATTGTTTGCTTGATTTGATTTAACTACAAGCTAATTGTAAAAAGTTTTATCAAATATTTTTAAACATTGATTGTGATTCTGTACAACAAACCAAAATATTCCTTAATTTTCATAAAATTTTGATAGCATGCATGGTATATTGGTATATTATTATTTGATCTAGATGACTAGCCTTCTTCATTTCATCATGAAAGCTGAACTTTCCATATATACACAGCCATGTCATCAATTCTGATTTTCCTAGCAGCACATCTTATTGGTTTCTAAACAAATCATGAAATTTCCTAATTGGCATAGGTTTTGCGCAAACATCCAAATTTAAGAGGAAAATCAAACGAACTGGCCAAGTTGTTAGAAATCAAGATCAGCAAACGACCTAGCATATCAGTCAATCTATCTTTGCCACATATTATGAACAAACACATCATCCTAACAGATCCTGCAACATTATATTCCATCACAGATCTACCCTGACAAGTTTAGTGAACCAGTTCATAAAGTATATTGCTCAAGTAAGCAACACACATCACATATTCCCAATCAGGAGCCATTCATCCTCACTCTCTACTTCCCTCTCAAATTCAACATAAACATACCCCATCATCTCTGCTTCCTCCTCCTCTGTCTCAACCCCTCCACTCAAGTCATCCGTCTGGTTGTCTCCAACCTCACAATCGGAATAACCCACCATGTCATGACTACGGCTTCCATGATCAGTGAAATCCTGACCATCCACCTGTTCCTCCACCAAGCCAGTTTCTACTCCACCTACCTCATGTTTGACATAACCAATGTCAGTGGCATCACCATCTGCATAATCCATGTCATGATCATTGTCATAGTCCTCCAAGACATCGTCAAACTCATTAGTCAACTGGTTCAGCATCCAGCTAGCAGAGCCGTAGTGTAATCGGGACCAGTGGGCCTTGTGGCTCGAGGTCCCGCGCCTGTCTGGCACAAGAAGCTGATTGGATGAGACAGCATGGTGGCGCTGCTTGCGGACCATCCCCTTATACTTCTTCTTGGATTTGTCGACGGGGTAGATTTTTTTCTCCCACATGACTTGAAATTACCTGTAACAAGAAGGAAAAGGCATGATAAATTATAAGTATGCATTGTTGAACGCCATAAAAGAGATTAATAATCAGGTAAAATGCATTATGAAGATCTCTTAATATAAACCCGGTGACATGATATAAAGTAAAACGAAGAAAGCGAATTTCATCTGAAAACAAGAAATGATAACCAAAAACCTGAATAAGCACAGAATTAGCATAAATTTATGATATAAAACAGCTTATTTCATAATGTAATTCAAAAAACACTGTACCAGTACAACATCAGAAGAGAGTGATTGATTTGTCAATTTAAGAATAAACAAGGGTATCGGATTAAGATGTACTAAAACTAATTAAGAAAAACAAGATTAACATACGTAGGGCATCCCTGATCTTAGGGCTGAGTGAAGGGGACTTATGGGAGGTGAAAAAGGGAATAATGTTTGCCAGAATTCTTCCCTTATCCAGGGATAAAAGAGATGGGAACAGGTAGTTTGAACCGATTATATCAATTTCTTATTCCCCTAAGATTTCTCTAGATCTCAAAAACATTCCTTTGAATTTCCCCTTAAAAAATGGATCAACAAAATTGAAAACAAGGAAAGTTCACACCATCATTTTGTTTCACAACATTTAGCGTCCCCTTCCGTAGAAATCATAGCAAAACATTTCAAAATTCATTTTCTTGGAAGAAATGCACACTTAAATGTTCTTTCATATCTAATTAAAGAAATGTCATCAAGACACAGTCTTGTAAATTAAAAAATCGAGCCCTTAATTACACCATTATTGAAGCTGAGTTCATTTTAACTGATCAGTAATCAAGACGGATGAAAGCATCACATATCAACAAATCAAACTAAATGACGAAAATCAAATCTAGAATATCATACGCTAATAACCGAATAATTCGAAGCAAGTTCCTATTACACAAAAGAAGAAAGAAACAACTACTGATTACCGTTGCTAACAACACAAATCAAATTTCTTAATCTACAAGGGAAAATGGGAGGTACCTTCTCAGATCTCACGCTGGTTAATATCTTTTAAGCACAGTGAAGGCCGGAGATATCAACTTTCAAAGGGGGAATTTCACGTATACCCTTCAAAACCTTCAAAATTACGTATTTCCCCCTCTAAATTTTAAAATTACATATTTCCCCCTCTAAACTTCAAAAATTCACATATTTACCCATTTTATTATATTTTATATTAAAACACATTCTAAATTAATAAAATACCCATTTTACCCTTTAATAAAAGTATAAAACGTCCCATCGAATTGAAATTTAAATTTGAAGGGTTCCTCTACCGTCCGGTTTGTTCGCATCGCAATAAGATATGTTCGTGTTCGCTTCAAGATTCGTGCTGATGTAGTGCGCACGTATCTTAAAGCAGTTTTGATATGCATGCATTGCATCAATATCTGTGCACATTGCTTCAATATTCGTGCGTGCTCACTTCAAGATTCATGCTGACGTAGCACACACAGATCTTAATGCAATTCGGACATTAGAGAAACCTTTTAGATTCAAATTGGAGTCAGATGGATGTTTTATGATTTTTAATAAAAGGTAAAATGGGTATTTTATGAATTTAGAATGTGTTTTAATATAAAATATAATAAAATGGGTAAATATGTGAGTTTTTGAAGTTTAGAGGGGGAAATATGTAATTTTAAAATTTAGAGGGGGAAATATGTAATTTTGAAGTTTTTGAGGGGTATACATGAAATTCCCCCAATTTCAAAAATAGAGAAGGAAAAATGTTTTCGCCGAGAGTGTTGGAGTTTGTTACATCTGGTCGGGGCCGATCTCTGAAGTAGCTCAAAATTTGAGTTTAGATCCGGTCCGTCCGATCAGAATCCGAGCCAATCCGGCCCGAGGTAGAATGCACTGGGAACCTTTGTTATTCGTGCTAGAGAAGATCGAGACCGTCGAGATCTAAACTCAAAATTTGAGTCACCACCTTGGGTGATATGAATTCCATTTGGTCTAGAATCGGTTCACGGAATATTCTAGTATCACAGTTCATTATCCTCCTCCCGTACACTAAGTTTGAACCGTTCGGGACGCATAAACAGGTCATAGATCAGAATCAGACGTGCTGATTTGACCAAGATGTTTCCTTCCGCAGAAAGATGGTGCATATTGGACTACACGGATAAAGAAGCAGAAGACCTTCAAAATATGATGAGACACATGGTCTCTATACTAGAGGTCATGGGTTCGAAACCCAGATGGGAGAAATCTTTTGTTATAATAACAAAGGTATTAAATAGTTGGGTGGCTTGACCTCCAACCTTTACTAAAAAAAATATGATAAGACAAATTATACAAGCTGGTTCCTCTGAAAGATTCAAATGCTATAACTTAATATCATCCAATTATTACTTATCAATTACATAATACATAAAATTATTAATTATATGGACCGACGATTTTTAATCCATACACTTGGTTTGGGTGCCCACCCACAAAGAATATATCAATTATATGGAATCGATTCACTTAAGAATACAATTATACTTAGTAACTAATAATACTAATAATGGAGTACGGCTAACGCGCTTCCGGAAGTATATCGACGATATACTTCCGGCCTCTAAAACCTATCGAATCGGCTTTAAACGACAAATCCAAACCGTTAGATGTTCAATCTATATTAAAATGTGCTTGGAGACCGAATTTTACATTTTTTGGAATTTTTTTGCTATTTATTAAACCGGTTTGAAAACCGCTGTTTTCAATGCTCCAGAAATTTAATAAAAACAGCGGTTTTCAAACCGGTTTAATAAATAGCAAAAAAATTCCAAAAAATGTAAAATTTGGTCTCCAAGCACATTTTAATATAGATTGAACATCTAACGGTTTGGATTTGTCGTTTAAAGCCGATTCGATAGGTTTTAAGAGGCCGGAAGTATATCGTCGATATACTTCCGGAAGCGCGTTAGCCGTACTCCTAATAATGTAAATTATATTAATAAAATACTTGTTAGATATCGACATCATATTTTAATTAAATGTTGGGTTGGATGACAAAAATTTTGTCCGCTGCTTAGAGCAATATTGTAAAATACAATTTTGTTCATGCATGTGAAAGGTCACTGCATACTGCATATGCGGATTTTAATGCAGACTTGTATATACGGAATTTAAACTACATGTTAATTTATTTCCACTCAAAACATACAATATATTACCATTAAAATTAACTTGTGTCACATGTCATAAGAAAAAATTACATTGAATTCCAGCATATTAAAATCATTCAGTGAATTGGATCTAAGCAGGGATGTTGATCTTAAAGTAACTCACTAAATTAACCAGATGTAAATAATTTTTTCTAAACCAGATGCAAACAATTAATTAATTGATACTTAGTGATAGAATCACATGATGCCAGATGCAAATAATTGCATGATTAAAAATCAATATGCCTCTTTAAGCTAGAAATATGTGATTTTCATGTAGAACTGCATAAAGATTTTCATGTGGAATCGAACGGCGTAAGCATATACAGCCGCATGAAATGCATTTTACAACACTGGCTTAGAGTATGATGTGTCGCATAGCTAGGCTTATTAAATACTGACATCATATTCATCAATAACATTTCCTAATTTTTCATCAACTCAGTTTAATATCAATCATTTATGACTTATCAGCTTTAAGCTTCTGTACTGGTAAAAATTGGTTCACCGTGGTCCATAATCATGGTCAGAGGAGCTAAGTTTAATCCATATACCTTTACAGTCAATATTCTCCCAGTGATAATCTCTTATTATTAATTTTTCTAATAGAGGATTAGTAGAAAGTTTTGAGGTCAACCTTGATTAGATACTTAACTACTTTGCGTTAGTTAGTTAGTTAGTTATCAGAGCTTGTACAAAGGTCTATAAATACCTTTAAAATGTAACAATATTCATTCAATCAAGGAAATACAAATTCAATTCAATCCCTCTTATCGGTATCTTCTTTTCTTCTATTTTATTTTACAAAAAGCACAAGTTCATATGACCCCCAGACACGAGGAAGAACACTGCGAAATAAAATCTCTCTGTTTGGGCATTGGTCTTAATTCTTAAGACCAAAGCGCTCTTCTCAAATGGACCTAATTCCTTTGAAAATGTATTCTAGGCTTCTATGCTGCTCATTACATGCAATTTCACTTAATTCTTAAACAGAAATTTATGGTAATTATTTTTTTTCCCTTTTTTTTAACAGATGCTTGTAGAAAATTTAGATCATATAAATTTCAAACTATTAAAGAGTTTAACTCACTTAATTAAGTTAATCAAAATACATATAATTTATGAAATTAAATTTCTCCTATCAAACACCAATCATCATTTCCACCCATCTCAGTAACAAAGTCAACAAAACAGAATCCTGTGTCATCTTCTATCTCTTGTGTCTCTTTCTCTAATTCTGTTACCAAACAATGCTCTTCTGCTACCTCTTGCTTAACATTCTTGTGACATGCCATGTCATAATCATCACTGTACTTATCATAGCTATCATTAACATGTTCATAATAAGTGCCATTCAATTGATCCAATATAGATTTTACTGATCCAGAATCAAACCTAATCCACCAGTCACCATGTCCTGGCCCAACGAGCCTATGTGACACCAGAAAATGATTAACTGCCACATCATGCTGGTAATTGTGCTTGTGGTTCCCCTTGGCCTTAATTCGCGATTTATTAATAGGGTAGTTGTGACAGCCCCAATCATTGCACCCATAACACCGAGGCCGATGGCACCGGCTTGTAAAGCGAGAATGGTTTGTTGGTTTGGAGGGTACTTTGGTCATGAACTTAGTTGTGGGTACAGTTTCAAGCTTATTCAAAATCCTATATTTACCTCTAGATGATTCTGCGTACCTCTCATGGAAGATTACCAGGCCATGTTGCCTGCCTTCTCGTTTCATCTTGATTGGTTTGTTGAACAAAGGATCAAAATAAAATGTTTGGAGTTGTTTGGGGTCTTTCAGATTTGGATATCTGAACCAAATTAATATATGGAGAAGCAAGAAAATAGCTTATGGTGCAAGCATTGTAGTTGACTATGTTACTGGTGGCCCCACAAGTTTCATTTTTTTAAAAAGAAAAATGAGGCAATAAAGATAGTTATGAGCATGTCTTGAAAATATTATAAATTTGTAAAAGATAAACACACAAATAATTTACCAGCATCAGAACAAAAAGCACATTAATGCCAAAACATACTTCTTTTTTTAATATTAATTACTTGCAGAAAAGATCTTCAATTCTGGTTGAAAGATCATGAAATTCCTAATTACACAGATAATGTGATTTGCAACATCCGAATTTCACAGGCAAAAGAATTATGGCACTATATAGTTATGCTAATCAATTAATACAGAGATCTAACACATGTTTTCTAGAAATTTCACCAGAATATCAGTCGGCATGATCTGAGCCTACTAGAAGTTATAACTTAACGAAGTTTTATAATCTAACAGAATATAAAATATCTATAAGAGGGGACAAATGGAAGTTGAATAATCAACTTGAAATGTGAGATAGATACATCTTATTACCACAAGCAAGCTTAAGAACAAAACAATTACTTTTGGACTCCCCAAATCCAACTTTACTGTGAAAAAAAAAAAGAGAGCTCGAATTGGCTTGAAAATGTTGATTTCAAATCCAGCTATTGATCTCATGCACAACAACGATCTTGATGCAACTTGCAATCCCCTGAGAAAGCATTCTCCTTCAAAATTAAATTTATTCCCCTGACCCAAAGCTCCAAAGTGGATAAATTACCAGCTTTAAAGTGCACCTCCCGGCCATTGAGAGTCAAAACCCGGAAAATGGCCATTTTATCCTCATCCTTGATCCCTTTATTCTTCCAGAAACCTGGACCAGGACCCGCTATTGCCTCCTTACAATGCACATTTCTTCTTCTACCCTTTCCCCAATTTAACACTCCAGATTTCAACATTCGCACAACCCTAGCATGTCCTCTGCCAAGCCTATTGTGTGTATACTTAAATAACTCTTCGCCTTGCATGACATGGCCCTTTGCTAGATGATCTAGTAAAATCTCTTCCATAACCTTATTGGACTTGTCCACTTTTCTTGATAAAATTAATGCTGTCTCATCCCTCTCATTCTTTAAATCGCACTTTGCCTTACCGCGAAATAGTAAATACTTGCACATTTCATAATTACCCTCCATTGCAGCATGCATTAGAGGAGAATAACCCTCCTCATCCAACAAATTTGGATCATAACCCATTTTCAATAACTGAACTACTGATGCATTGTCACCCTTCTTAGCTGCATAATGAACTGCGTTAAATGAATCTTGCCCTATTATATTAGCCAAAGCCGCCTGAAGTAAAACCTCTTCAAAGCAATCTCTTGTAGAGGAATCCATTTTCTCAAAAAATGATAAAAGGGGCTTTCCTTCAGTTGTTGTTGCTTTTATATCAGCTCCAGCCATGACTAAAAGCCGAAAACTCTCCACCTGGCTGTATATTACAGCTTCCATGACGGGTGTTATTCCAAATTTATCTGGCTGGTTTAATTCCTCAGCTGACGAGTGTAGAATGGTTGTCTGAAGTGGACCCGCATGGCCATGCCGCACCATATGGTGCAAAGGTGAGAATACACTAGCATCGCTGGAATTTACTCTTCCCCCAAATTCCAATACCCTTGTTATAATATCCATGATAGACGGTAAAAATGCACTTGAATTTGCAACATCAATGGTTGTTTCGCCTTCTGTATTAGTAAGTCCCAGGTCAGCACCTGATGCAAGTAACTCAATAAATGCATCAACCATACCAGCTCTAGCTGAAACCATAAGAGGCGTATCTCCATCAGAGGTTTGCACATTGATATCTGTGCCATGCGAGAGCAGCGACCTCAGTATATCCACATTACCTAACCTTGAGGCAAGGTGTATAGGGAAAAACTCATGGCATGGGGTTTTAATTGGGAATTTAGCAGTAGCACCAATCCCGAGGAGGAAAGATACAGCATTAGGATTCTGGCAAAGGATGGCATGGGTAAGTAGAGTTCGGCCGAGAAGAGTTGATCCGAGCAAAATAGGGCTTTGTTTTAGGATAAGAGTCAGGATTCGACCAGTTGATTCGAAGTATTCTACAGCACACCAAGCAGCATCGTAGGGTTCACCAAGGCATGCACCTACCCTGACTTCTTCAGCTGTCACTGAGTCCCACGACCATGCCCCTACTTGCACTAATTGCTCCAGATTAGCACCAGCCTGTGTAAAGATTAAGGCCAAACTCCATACTATGAATATTATGAACAAATATGCTACATGTCATAAAAAAAAAATTTGATTCCTTATTAGCCCTTACCTATCCGTAGATGTGCCAACATACCTGTCTTTTGAGGCTTTTCTAGCAGTGTGAAACAAGTTTACACTTTGTAATACTGTTTTACTAATTATTATACATTGAACAATACTTCAGCATTCTCAGAGACTCGAACAAAAGAACAGGAATGAAAAACAAACAGAAACAAATAAAAACATTGAAAATACCTCCAATAAGCATTCAACAGCAGAAATTTGTCGGCTTACAATGGCAGCAACGAGGGGAGTGCAATTCACGTTGACATGCAATGCGGGTTTAACCGATTGCAATAGGACTCTACTCGTACAATTGACATCAATCCCATGCTATTGGTAAAAATAAATATAAAATTAGTGTCATATTCTAGCATTTAACACAGCATGTGCTAGGTCTCCTAAGGTATAAGTTGTGTAAATACCAGATATCAGAAATACTGGTAGGCTATGCCTGCATGGATGGACCAACTAGATCTTGCAAAATATGACCTACCCAAAGAGACCAACTGGAACCTTCAAAGATTAAAAAACCGAAGTTCTTTTGTTCTTTTGAAAATTCATTGATCACGAGATCTGAACCAAAATCAACCCATGATGCCACAACCCAAATTGAACAAACAAGAGGGGCAAATTTATCCAAACATAAAATTCACCAGACCTAATATGACATCCTAAAAGAATGTGAGATACTAGAAAGCAATAGAAATCATCCCTAAATGAACAGAACCTTCCCAGACCCACTCATTGCCAACTCAGATAACAATAATGACTGGCAAAAATGCAAACAGTGATTGGATCTTTATAAACACAGTTGAACATACCTCGAGTAGTGCAGTGATTACATCAACAAAACCCCTTGAGCTTGCAATAACAGTTGCATATGCCAAGGCTGTAGGCCCCACCACCCCTGAGGAGATCAGGAGCTGTACAATATCGGTCTTGCCTAATGAACTAGCCTCAACCAAGGCATCTTCACATGCTTCTTGTGATGCCCCACATTCCAAGAGCATTTCAAGGACATTGATGTGACCTTCACGTGCAGCGGCCGTTGTTGCATACCCTTTAAATAGTTTTCTGTTCACATCAACACCAGCTCCCTGATTATTAACAAACAAAAAGTTGCTGATTAGAGAAACTTTAATATTGAGGAAAAGAGTTCTGTTAATTGCATTTATACCCACAACATTTCAATATTCCTCATTTTTTGTTTCAATTTTCTTGAAATTCTGAAGGCACCACCACAGTTTACAGAAACAACTTTCCAATGTTGCAGTATCACAGAAGGTATAATTAAGGAGTTCAGTCTTGATCTATATACCATTTCATTAAGTCTAGTACTGATAACAGTAGTGCAATTTTATGGATGGTTATGACAAGACCCGTACCAGTCTGGTAAAAGTAACAGTACCTTACACGCATGTTACTGGTACAGATTGACCAAGATTCCGATCCTAGACGCTAAGGCACCTATTCGCTAAAGCAGGGGAAAAAGTAATGAACCAAACACAGAAGTTTCCGTTCTTTTAAAAAAAAACAGAAATTATGAGGCTAACGAAAATTCCTAAATTGACTAAGGAAAAATATAATTGAAAAGCAAGATTCCTACCAGTAACCTCATGACAATTTCCTCATGGCCAGAGTGCGCTGCCGCAAAGAGAGCGGTCACCTCTGTCTTCAGCTCGTTCCATACTGTACGAACGCATAACGGAGCATCTTCTTTCAAGATCAGCTCAGTAGACCGTATTCTTAGGCTCACCATACCGAGTCCATTCAAATCCAAGTCAGAACTAAATTCTATATCAGGAGGAATAGCTGCCAAGTCACCCCTCAGAGCCGCCTTCACTAGACGCTGCAAAGGAGAAGCCTCCTCTTTGGTTAGAGGAACAGCCTTGTGACGGGTTGCAGAGTGTGACATTTTGAGGGATCTCCAGTTTTGTACTGGTACCTGGAGAAGTTTAGAGGTTTGGAATTCAAGCGATGCGATCTCGTGGTGAAGTTTGAGAGCAAAAACTCGAATTGTTTTGTAGTTGTTCCTGTTTCTGATTTTGGTTTTGGTTATAATCTTAATTTACTTTCTTTTTGATATCTTGATTTCGATTACTGGTGTCTAGCTTCAAACGAGAAAGGAGAGGGGTTTATAATTGTGAACGGGCGGGGCTATATTTTGAAAGCAACGATTAAATTATGGAGGTTAGGGAGAAAAGTTTCTTTCTTTATACTTATTTTATTTATTTATTTTATTAATATCTAATTATAATAAAACTTAATAATTAAGTTTCTGAAAATGGGAAATAACACACTTAGTTAGAAAATAAGTTCTAAGACTGCTGAATAAAGGTTGAGAATTCGAACTCCTCTTGCAACATTGCAGTCTCTGCAAAACTTTTCAAAAAATTAAATTTCTAGAAATTATTAAATACTATTAAAAAAATAAAAGAATGATTTCATATATTGTTTTTTTCATTTTTTTAAGGTGACATCTATTTTGAGATAACTCAAAAATCTTCTATTTTTTATACCAAATGTAGTAGTCACACCTGCATATTATTAAGATTTGTTTTTCGTATTAAATTGAAAAAAAAATACAAATTAAATTCTCTTCGTTAATGTCAAAAGAAGATTACCTAATTTCATATAACATATTTTATCCTCTTTTTTTTTTTTTAAACAATGCGCAGAGCATATTTATGTGAAATTTTTTTACAGTATAAGATGTTAATAAAATTTTATTATGTGATGCTAGACTTTAATATCTAAATTTTATAGATAAAGTCATATTTTTCACAGAGACATTTCTTTTACTATTTGCAGCAAAATTAATTTAATGTATTCTTTCTTTAAAGCTACTTATTAACTTTTGTTCAATTTATTCAATTCATGCAAGTAATAACCTAATACATTCCTCATAAAAAAGCAATAACCTAAGACATTCTTGCATTCTCTTTTAATAATATTTAATAGTTTTTTTTACACATGATATAATTTTTTATAATATTTTTACCATAATTAGAAAAAAAAAATATAGAAGAGTAAATTGAATATGAAGAGAGAAATTTTATCTAGGCACTTACTATTTTAAATTACTCTCAAAGTAGCACTGAAATTATGAATGCGCCTCGAATACAGAAAGATGCAAAATGGATGTCACAAGGGACCCACTTGTCAGTCGGCGGTGTAGAAGTAAACAAAAACTTTTCAATTTTGTGTCGGTTTAAACATTGTTTTTTGCATGAACCCGGCATGGCATTCATTGCCCAGAACCAAAAGCCTTGGTATATATACGCGCTCAAGATTTTTGAAAAACAAAAAGGAATCATAGTATATGTGTAAAAGCAGGAAATTCTTTTTTCGTAGAAATCAACATTTGAAATCTTTCAACGACAATGACCTGATGCATTGGTGGTTTAATTTATTGTTTATTTGTTTTGTAGGTGTGGTGAGGCCAAAGGTGATTAATAATTTGGATATCAAATTTGGATAATTCAAATTATTTGTCTAAAACACATGAAATAAATACCATTACTGACTTTGTTCATTTCGAAAGAAAAACGAGTTCAATTTTTATTCTATTTTCTTCTTTCAATATAAATATTAAATGTTTCAACAACAATACAACAAATCAATGGTAAATAAATAGCTAGTAAATATAAAAATAAATTGTGGGAATATGTAAAGTATAAAATAATAAAAATTAAAGATACTATAAAATTAAATATATCAAGTTTTTTAGTAGGATTTGAAACAAGGTCCAGTTATATTCATTGAAAAATGAGAATAATTATTCAATTAAACAACAAAACTATTGTTCCTAGTAGAGTTGTGTCATAGTGTTGTGCAAAGTAAAAAAATGTGTTCAAATTTTAATTTTGATTTTGATTTTTAAAATTCAAAAGGCCATCCTATTTATTCAACATGATTCGTATTTTGAAATATTGTTAGAAAGAAAAATTATATTTTTAGATTTCTTTTACTATTTTTTCCTTATCTTAAAAAAATAGTATTTTTTCCTCTTAGATATTTTACTATTTTTAAACAAAAGCAATTTTCTTCTTATCTAAAAAATAATAAAATATCTTAGAGAACATAAAATTTACAACACGATTTGTATATAATGATCACTTTAAGCGGTCATGAGCCATTTGAATTTTTAAAATTAAAATTGAATGCACATATCATGAATTTCTATCTTTTTTTTTTATCAAAAACAAATATTACTCAAGTTTGTAAATTAACCGCAGACCAAGTCTACACACGATTTATCACGAAGAATACCAGAACAGGATAAGAGCTATACTGATGAGATCTCATTTAAATGTAATAGAAAAATAGAGAGCGAATAGAAAAGGATAAAAAAGTCAAAATCACTGACAGGGAATCCAAGGAAAACACACTGCCGAATTTTTTATTAATCGAAATAAAATAAAAAAAGGAGAAAATTTGAATTTTTTTGAAATATAAGTAGAACGGACTAAGTTATTCTGTCTCTACAGACGGAATAATTTATTCCGTCTCTCTTAATCACTCAGTTTATTGACTAAACGAACTAAAAAAAAAACAGGGAAGGTAAGATCTCTCCCGTCCTTGAATACATGCTCTCAAAGCCAAAGTTGAATACCTTCCTTGTTGACTTGAGGGAATTGCTTGACTTGAGTTATATTCAAATTTCAAGGACGGGAGGGATATTACCGTCTCTTTTTTTTTGTTAGTTTGTTAGTTTGTTTAAGAGAGATTCAGATCATTAAGAGGGACGGGATAAATTGTCCCGTCTGTAGGGGTCCGTAGGGACGGGATAATTTAACTCGTTCTACTTATATTTCGAAAATTTTCATATCCTTTCCTCTTTTTCGATATTTTTTTGTATTTAATTTCGATTAATAAAAATTTCTTCTAAAACAAGGTATATTTTTAAAGGAAATTTCATTTGAGGTCACTAAAATTTATACATTATACGGATTGATTTAGTTAAGTTTAATTTGTATCTTTAGAGTTGTTGAACTTTATATTTATTACAATTAAATCATTTTATTATTATTTTCGTCTAAAGTACTAGCATAATATGACGTGCGAATTGATTATCATGTCAAATTTTATTAGTATTTTAAATTTAAATAGTAAAAAAAGCTGATTTGATTGGAAAAAAAAATACAAAATCCAAATAATTTTATAAGAACTAATCAAAGTTGAGTTGCAAAAAAAACAAAGTTTAATGATCTGGGATGAAATTCACTCTAATATTTAATTGGGCTAATTTTATACTCTGGTTAAAAATAAAGGCCTTAATGAGCCTGCTATTATCACTGCACTGGAGTTCATTGATTCACATAATCACATGTTCCATTTAGTTCAATCTTTATTGAGAAAAAGATGACATCAATTTTTCATACTAATATCCAGCTATTCGCTATCAGAAAACAGAAATTCTCTACAGAAATAAATTTAGTCAATTTTTTAATGTGCCCTCTGCTTGTTACTAATTTTCTTATTTATCCCGTAATTTTAATATATTATATTTTTTCTCTCAACTATCCAATTCTTTTTTATTTATCTGTATTCTGTAAACCTCACATATTTTAAAATTTAAATGAGTCCGGCTATGCTCAAAACGTTTGTTCCTGGGCTCAGGAACAAACGGTTCGGTTCTCCAATTTTCAAAGTCCAAACGGTCGATCCAAACCGACAGATGTTTAATCTATATTAAAATGTGCTTGGAGACCAAATTTTACATTTTTTGGAATTTTTTTACTATTTATTAAGATGGTTTGAAAATCGCTGTTTTCAATGGTGCAGAATTTTAATAAAAACAGCAATTTTCAAACCATCTTAATAAATAGTAAAAAAATTCCAAAAAATGTAAAATTTGGTCTCCAAGCACATTTTAATATAGATTAAACATCTGTCGGTTTGGATCGACCGTTTGGACTTTGAAAATTGGAGAACCGAACCGTTTGTTCCTGAGCCCAGGAACAAACGTTTTGAGCATAGCCGGACTCAATTTAAATTTTCAATTATACCCCTCGTGTATTTTCTTTCTCCTTTACTTCATGTTTATTTCTTGATTCTTTCTATGAAGGAGGGTTCAAATGCACCATGATTTTGTGCTCCAATGTGCTCCACATCTTTTATCTCTGTTTTCAAATCCGAACCGCTCAACATTATCTTTATAATAAAATATTCTTGGAGACCAAATTTTATATTTTTGTAGAATTTTCTTACTATTTTCTTACTATTTTTTTACAAAGGTACAATATCACTTTTTTCGAATAGTTCAGAATCTCTTCAAAACAATGATTGTGTACCTATTTAAAAAAAAAGTAAAAAAATTCTAAAATATATAAAAATTTGGTCTCCAAGCATATTTTATTATGAAGATCATGTTGAACGGTTCGAATCGACTGTTTGGACTTTGAAAATGGAGATAAAGAATATGGAGCATATTGGAGCACAAAATCACAATGCATTTGAACTCTCCTCCTTTCTATGATGTGCATACAATCCCATTTAAAAAAAAGTTCCATAAATATATTTTGTGATATAAAATTATGGTCCAACATATTTACTTATAATATTTTATTGTTGATAATGTGACTCTACCACAATATACGTATATACTTATTTTGTAATGTAAAATATGCACAGTAAAAACTCGAATACTAGGAAACTCAGACAAACACATTTCGTCAAGTTCCTGTGCAAATTTATTTAATGGTATCATTTGAATACATTAAATTGACTAATTTAAAAGTTTGTAAGGGCACGCTGGAAATTTTCCCTAAATTTATTTTGGTTACTCAATTAATTTATTTCTGAAAAAGGTTATATCAATAATAAAGTAAAATGAACGGCAGACTTAATGCAGTGACACGAGTTCTGTTTCTCTATAAAGAGCTCACAGGTTCAATTTTCAAAAATAGCATTTAAAAAATGTTGGAGTGTACCGAGATCCTTTTAATAAAATAAATAATAAATAACTAGTATCGTACTCGTGCGTTGCAAGGGGGACGATTATAAGCAAACAAAAAAAATTGTTGCTAACTTATAATGTAAAGTCCTAAATGACAAATGTAGAGAGTTGCTTTCTTATGAGTAGTAGAACTAAGATGTTTCTAAGTTCATTAATCTTCTTTGTGAACTCAACTCTAAAATCTATCATAATAATTTTAAATGACAAATCTAAACTGTTAAAACCCGTCTGTCTTACGAGTAATGCATCTACATACAAAAATTTTAAACTTTCGAATTAATTTAGTATAAAGTCAAGCGGTCAAAATTAGAAGGTCTATAAATTAATTTTAATGCATTCATTTTTTGAATGTTTTTTTTATCATTTGACTCTATACAAAATTAATTCAAAATTTTAAATTTTTTGTATGTAGAGTTGTAGATGCATAACTCGTAAGTAGACAAATTTTAACAATTCAGATTCATTATTTGAAGTCAATCCAATAAATTTTCGATTTGACTTCACAAAAAATTAGTAAAGTTAAAAAAATATTGTACTTGTACTCATTTTTGCTCTATTTGTTTCAGCTCGAAAGAGATTCAAAACTGCTTATCGACATAGTTATTCGAGATGTAAATTTGTCTATATGTATGATTCTTGTAAGGGGGAATTTCACATATACCCCTCAAAAACTTCAAAATTACGTATTTCTCCCTCTAAATTTTAAAATTACATATTTCCCCCTCTAAACTTCAATAACTCACATATTTACCCATGTTATTATCTTTTGTTATAAAACTCATTCTAAATTCATAAAATACCTATTTTATATTTTTATTAAAAAGCATAAAACATCAATCTCACTCCAATTTGAATCTAAAAGGTTCCTTTACCCGTCCGAATTGCTTTAAGATTCGTGTGTGTTAGGTCAGCACAAATCTTGAAGCAAACACACACGATATTGAAGCAACCCGTACAGATCTTAACGCGATGCGTGCGGATAAAATTGCTTTAAAATCCTTGCGCACTAGATTAGTACGAATCTTGAAGCGAATACGCACATATCTTATTGCAATGCATGCGGATCAGGTGGTAGAGGAACTATTCAGATTCAAATTTGAGTTTGATGGGCGTTTTATGCTTTTTTATAATGGGTAAAATTGGTATTTTATGAATTTAAAATGTGTTTTAATAAAGTGGGTAAATATGTGAATTTTTGAAGTTTAGAGGGGAAATATGTAATTTTAAAATTTAGAGGGGGAGATATGTAATTTTGAAGTTTTTGAGGGGTATACGCGAAATTCCCCCTTCTTGTAATTAGGCGGTAGTATCATATGCTTCTTTAGACATTGTATTTCTTTCGTTTTTAATCAATATATTTGGGCATCTTCCCATCAACCATCAAAAAAAAAAAAAACTGCTTATCGACCCTTCAAAGAGGCTTTTTCTTGAAGGTTTGGCCGGATTTCTTGTTGTTTTTCCTTCCCAAGTCTTTTGCCCGCACAAATCAAGTAAAACAACGGCAGTAACTTTGATATTTGAAAAAGAAAACAAAGTAATTAGTTAGTTATGTTTCCTAGAAAAATCATATGTTCCTTTGGCACTTACAACAACTACACACACATATATATTTTTAATAAATAATTAAATGAGAACTTTATAAAATTTAAAATGATATTGAATAGAAATGACAATTAGTTGAATAAATTTGTGAATTCTTAAAATTTACAAAAATAAATATGATATTATGAATTTTAAAGAGAATACATAATTACGAAGTTTTTTAAAGAATGTACATAAAATTCTCCTTTATTATTAAAAAAAACCGCTATTACTTTTTAATCAATCAATACCAATGAAGCCAATAAGCTATCCTCCACTAAATTTGTTTATGTAGAGTTTTAATACCACATACCTGGGATATAAAATAAAGAGTGAGTCTATGGTACTATGCATATTATGATTTAGTCCGTAATACGGTTTAATATTTTCTTTTTTAAAATCTTAATAGTCGATCCGAACCGTTCAACATAATTTTCATATGAATATGTATCTACAGACCGAATTTTATATTTTTTGGATTTTTTTTACTATTTTTAAGGTAGGTAGAAAATCACTGTTTTTGGATGGTCTAGAATTTTCAGATCAAGTGATTTTCTACCTACCTTAAAAAATAGTAAAAATATTCTAAAAAATATAAAATTCGGTCTGCAAGTACATATTCATATGAAAATCATGTTCAATGGTTCAGATCGACAATTAAGATTTTGAAAAAAAAAATATTGAACAGTATTACAGATCAACCCGTGATATGCATAGTAACATAGACTCACTCTTGCTATTATTGGGAACCCATTTTTACAGAGTAGTTTTTAGTGCGTACAGAGTTCGAATTTTTGATGGACCAAAATACCCCTGATCATCAGCGTTCGAATTTTACAGAGTAAATCTCCTGCCTTTGATGTAGGGGTATTTTGGTCCATCAAAAATTCGAACTCTGTACGCACTAAAAACTGCTCTGTAAAAATGGGTTCCCCTATTATTGATCGGAGCAACTATAGTAGAATTCGCAAACGCAGATTAAGATCATCCTTTAGCCCTTAATCCTTTAGCGGACCTTTTCTTCAGCTTTCTTAGCTTTACATTGGTTCCTTGGCGCTCTTTAACCAATCTTGTTGCCGACCGATCTTGTTCACCTCTCCAATTAGATCCGATCGCGAGTGAGAGAGAGATAAAAGAGATGGGTGGATCCGACGATATCAAGTTCGAGCTATCCCAAAAGGCATACATAAAGCTAGTTTTACATGCGTTGAAGCATCCTTCATCGGCCGTCAATGGCATCCTCGTCGGCCGTCTCAGCTCCGACACCACCACCGTTCAAATCTCAGATGTGATGCCCGTCTCGCACTCCGTATGCGCTCTCCTACCTCCCCTTCAGATCGCTGTTACTCAGGTTTCAATTTTAAATCTTTCAGATTGGAAATAATTTCTATTAATCTCGCTTTGCAAGTGTCTGTGTATATATTTCTAGTCTAGCTATTGCCTTTTCGGATCAGATGAAATTCAGATCCTTATTCAAGAATATAAAAATTAGAAGTATTTCATTGAACTAGCCCTTTATTGTGCCTTTAACCAATCACTGTATCAAGTGACTCTGTCATTCTACCTGCTATTAGATTATGTTTCTTCAGTAATGGTCTCGATTGACCA
This sequence comes from Carex arenaria, assembly GCA_964058825.1. Classification (NCBI taxonomy): domain Eukaryota; kingdom Viridiplantae; phylum Streptophyta; class Magnoliopsida; order Poales; family Cyperaceae; genus Carex; species Carex arenaria. The sequence continues at coordinate 14,651 of CAXKVW010001233.1, read as the reverse complement.
TTCAAGTAATCAAATTGCACATTCATCCATCCTAAAAAGGTTCATGGCTTTTAATGTTTAGTTCAATTTATTATTTGTTAAGGTGATTTTATCTGGAACACAAAAAATCAGAACATAGCATGCGTGTGTAAACAACAACATGACTTGCGCTTCCCTTATAAAATTAAATACTAAACTCATGTTCCCTCCCTTCCCTTTTGAAGTTTCACAAGAGCCCCAAGATGTCCCTTCTTGCAACTGTTTGTCTCCTTACAAATGATCAAGAAAAAAAGAATAGTTCTAAGCATTGTTGTGGTTAGTAGACGAGGGATAAACTTGAGTTGACACTTTCCAAATTACTACGGTGCTTTCTTCATTTAGAGGAGCATACATGGCACATTGATGTTCTTTTTGAGCATCAAGGGTTATTTTTTTCTTTAATTAAAAACTGGTATTCTGAATTGGTGTCATTGAATAACTATCCAATTCCAATGAATATAGGTGCCAAACGGTGCCTAATTTTCGTTTTGTGCTTAATGTATGTGTTTCACGTAATCTCACCATGCGTATTAGAAACTATAGGATTTTGACATCATTTCAACTGCCGTCAAGAGATCCAAAAATGCAGCAAAATTTTGTCCACTGATTTGGTTAGCTCTTGATGCACACAAAATAAAGTTGAAGTGATGCATTTTCTTGTGTGCACGTAGTGCATTATATGTATAACTTTAGTTAATTAATTAGTTTTATTATTTGAAAGTTAAAAAAAATAGTTATTCGAGATCTCATTTTATTGGAAAGGATTTGGCACCAAAGTCTTTGCAACTGGATCCCTACTCTTAGTTATAGCCATCTTCTAAGTTTCTTTACTTTTGGTGGATATTCTTAGTTCACTCTCTTTTTCATATATATTGAAGAAATAAAATTAAAAATTGTTCAGGGAGAGGAGTACTATTTGAAGGAAGGTGAGCTAAACGTGGTGGGATACTATCATGCAAATGAGAGGTATGATGACTGCGAGCTGGGCCCCGCAGCTCGCAGAAATGGGGACCACATCTTTCGCAACTTTCCTCAAGCTGCAGTGCTGCTGGTATATGTCTGCCTTAACTGATTCTTGTTTTTTTTTATTACGTTGTCATCTTTTTCTTTTTAAAGTATCAGAAAATCCCAATCATTTTTTAATTGAATATAAATATTTTTTCTGCGACAGTTGGATAACAAGAAGCTCGATCATTTAATAAAGGAAAAGGCGCGTGACCCTGCTGTTATGGTAACCACACCTTTTCTTGTACCTATTTTTATCTAGTTAAAGGTTATCATGATGGGAAGGAATATATATTGACTGCCAAACATACTGAGAAAATGGTTATCAAATTCATAAACTCTTTATGTTCTACATAGTTTAGATGGGTTGTGTATCAAACTTGGTGCAATTTGAGAATCATTTGGTTATTCATCAACTGTTGAAGCTACAACCAAACCCTTTCAACATTTCTCAGTAAATGACCAATATTTTTTTCAAATTATACCAAATTTGAGACAGATCCTATACAAACTATAAAGACCGTATTTGCAATTCTAGTTTTTCCATTTTGATCACCGTTTGGTTGGTTGTCCAAGAAGTTTGTTTTCAAATAACCTATCTCTACATGATACAAGGACTTCCTATCTATATGTGTTTATACTAGGACAAACCTGAATGGTTGTATTAAGTTATAATTTAATTGATATTTATTTATTTATTTTATATTTAGCTAATTAATTATTTTTATTTTTGCTTGCTGGTACCAGCACAAACATGACTACTTGAACTTTGTATATTTTCCCATTGTTGATGTGTAATATTCTTCTTTTCTGAAAATAAAAAAAACTATTGGAATGATTAAACTTATCCCTAAATTGAAACACGCTCATCCTCAAATTTGAATCCAATTACAGCTTTTCACAAGGGATTCATCTAAAGGTTGGCACCAGGTTGGGTCTGAGGGTACAGACAAGTTAGTTCTAAAAGAGCCGTCAGCACATGCTTTACTGTCTGATTATATTGCATCAAAAAAGTGGCTAGAAATAGATGATTTTGAAGACCACCTCGATGACATAAGCAAGTAAGTTATTCCAATGGGAATCAGCTTTAACTAGCATCAGCCTGTCCTTATGCTGATGAAATAGAGCCTTATGTCTTGCCCTGCTTGGAATTTGAAACTTTTAGTTTTAGTATAGATGCACTAGTAATTATCACAATCCTGGTGGGATTGGACAAGTGCCACCCCAAGTTTACCCCCATTTTTACTAAATAGTAGATCAAAGGATTTAATTTAAGGTTGGATCTTATATATTGTTACTTTGTGTGCAATCTGTTTCTTCTTAATTGTAGGAGATTTCTGACTTGTCTTTCTTATCCTTTGCAGGGACTGGGTTAATCCTAATCTCTTCAAGTAAAAGCTGCTGCATATTTTTGAGCTATTTGACAATTAGTAGATGAATCAACAAGAAAAATATTATTTATCATGTCAGTTTATTTTAATTGGAAATTACCGTGCAATTGAAAATTTTGTTTTACTTGTTATTGTTAAGAACTCTTTCTTGTGGTTCCGTTTAAATTAAAAATATAAATTGCGCACAACATTTTTGTAGCAGCACAACATCATTCAATAAATTACTAACGGGTATTATAAATTTCATTAAATTTTGTACTCTTCAGCTTTTGTTTTCCTACGTTGTCTTGTGCAAACACATGGATACTTTTCCCTCAAAAAAAAAAAAAACATGGATACTGAAAAAAAAAATTAACATTTCTAAATCAATTTATCATAGACACGTAAGTTTCGTATAAATATGAAACTTGGGGCGTGAATATGGCACATGCCCAGATTAATCAGAAGCTTTCAGGTGTTAATATTTTAATATAAATTTTTGTTTGGAAGTATAATGCAAGTTATTAACCCTATGAAAATACTTTAAACAAATTTTGAGAGGTAGCGAAAGGAAGAGAAAGTGAACTGCCTTAAAAAAAAATTCCAATTTTGTTCACCTCCGAATCAAAATGTAGAAGAACAGAGGTGAACTTGCTGAAGTGTTTCCTTTCATTTCCGTCCCTTTTCTTCAACACATTATTTGTGAAGCACAACCTTAGTGTAAATATGAGCACCTGCATCATTTACAGGACCAAAGGTGTACAAACTACGGATGTAATTAAAAAGAAAATTAGTATCCAATAGTTTAACCAGCATATGAGCTGGCAAAACAACTAAAAAGTACCCTGTTAAAACTAAAAACACATTCCCATTAGAGATCAAGTGTAACATTGTGAATTTTATGAAATAAAATTCAAAATGTTAAACTAAATCATAGGGTTAAAATTTAAAATTTTCTGATGCTTTAGAGGATTTTATATTGACAGATTGATTATGCATCAAATTATTTTATGGGATGAAATTATAATATGAATAATTAATTTAGAAAAATTACAAAGTTTGTTGTGCAATTTTCCCCGAATCATGAAAATTTGGAAATTATAAACTTTATATAATAATATTTGGATGAGTTAGATTTAGAGATGCATTAGTGGTAACTATTACTATTGTTAAATTATTTGATATGAAATTGGGCCGTAGGCCTTAGAGAAAAATATAGGCAGCAGCTTCAATTTGGATACATGGTCCGGTTTAACCTGTGATTGTTAAACCCATCTCTATCTTCTTACATATTTTATATTTTATTTCATTCACCGCAAAACTCTGTCGCTCTCTTCAAAACCCTCATTTCTGGACCCGTATCCTCTGCTGCAAAAAAAATTTGCAGCAGAGTGCTGCACTTTCTGACGGCTCAGATTTAATCTCCAGCCGGTGAGTGCACGGATGATGGAGGGGGCAGTATTAATTTTACTTTAAAATTCGTGCTAAAGTCTTATTTCGTCTGTCCGATCAAAAATTAACGGACAGATTAAAAGTGCAGCACTCTGCTGCACTTTAAAAGTGCGGCAGAGGATGCGGTTCCCTTGTGTCTTTTCTGATTTGCTTCGCTAGCTTCTCATATTGCTAGGGTTTAAGAATTCTCTCTGACTGAACCTTGCGATTAGAATTTCTCACCGGTGTATGTGCTTTCCTTGTTATTTCTTTTAACTGGTGGTGATAGCATAGTAAGTTTCTTGCTCCCAGAACTAATATCTTAATTTCTCATCTCAATTGATTAGAGTTTGGAAATCTTGTTAATAGTAGAGCATAAATGTTGAGTCACAGTGAGCTGAACCATAAAAGCTTGTTCTATGATTGTGTTAATGCTAAATTAGTTGATACCATTATTTTACCTTGACTCGAATCTGAACTGGATAGTTGGTTTAGGTAATTGTACTTTCTACTTGGTACCAATTTGGTACCGAATCTGATTTGGGACAGGTATGGTTTAAACTCTAGTTTAGTACCGATAACCTATAAGTTGATTTTTATTTCAAATAAAGATTGAAAGTACAATAGCTTGTTAAGTTTCCATCTCTTGACACCGGTACCATTCCGTACCAGTTCATATTCTAGGTTATGCTATATTTTAAGGTTTAAGGGTTGAACTTGTAAAATTCCCTAATTTAGTGAATTGACCATGTCAGAAGATCTGAAATGCATAATGCTCAAAACCATAGTTAAATTTTGTATAAATATTGATTGGACATGATTTGGGGAAGATTATAATTCTGCTTAAAATGAAATGATGCAAGTTCATGATAAACTCAAATTGTGAAAATTTGGAAATCAACTACTGGAGACGAAATATGCATATATGCATATGAAATTATATACTGGACGATTATATGAGTAAAATTCATATATATTGGATTTTAGAAAATATGAATCTATATGCATATGTAATTTATATACTGGAGTTAGGTTGGATTAGTTAATATTATTTTGATTTTACTAACTCATCTATGCTATGTTAACATAGGCATAGACTCTAGCGGGCACGACTTAGCGGGATCGTCTAAGACTCTGATCGAGTGATAGCTGATCCTCTACGCACCTTACGTGATTAGGTGCGGGGGTTCACCAAATTTGTCTTGATATTTATTTCTAAGAACTAAATAACTGTTTATATTAGCATGTTGGAATTTCTGATTGATAGCATTATTGCATCATTTGAATGAGGTAAGATGATAGCATAATTTACTTACTATAACTGTGATGATTTATCATTTTGGTACTGTTTTATCGATTGTCTGTCATCTCGTTTCTTATAATTGAATGGAACCACAGTATCGAATTGAGTTACTTTATGGTTTACTGCAAAGTCTAGAGTCGACGCTAGACTTTGATTCAGGATCCATATGCACATACGGTGAATGACCTCAATTGAACCCAGTATTGGTTGGGTAGAGGATAATGTAAATTGTGATTGTAGGAAGAGTAAATCTGTGGTATATCGATTGTTCTATTGGTCACTTTTCGGTAAGGAGTGACAACTTGTTGCATACTATTGCAGTAAGTTGTTGTCTGTTTGATTCTGAATTAATGAATGTCTGATTTCAAACTATAATAAGTAGGAATAGTTATGCCAAAGGTGATAGATATCTTACATCTTTCAGCGATAACTTGACCTAGAAATCTGATCGGTTAGGTCCAAATATTCTGAATAATAGTTCTTTGATTATCTTTGAATGTGGTATATGTTGAATCTCATTTTTATCTATCTTGAGCATGTGCATTTATTTTTATTGACTGATTAACTTGATATTATAATATTGCGATTATTTAGTTCTAGTAATGGATTTCTTACAAATCCATTAGCCCTAGGTTAAATTCCGCATTGAGAAACGGTTGACAAGTTTCTCACCCCCCTTTTCCCTTGTGGGTTTTTATTTCAGGAAAGCAAGAATAGGGATCTAAGTGCATCGAGTGAGCAGTAAGCCAATATGGGTATATATATGTCGCCATGAATACTGGGACAGATTTTGGTATGCTAGTTGAAGGATTGTAAATTGTTTTGCTATACAGTTCCTTCAATTAGACCTTTTGTTATGAAAAATATAAAATTTCATTTGTCTATTTTGTTTGAATGTATAATATAAACAACTTCTACTTGTGTTACTGTACTAGTATTTATGGCATTATAAGTAAGTGTTGTGTATGGCAAAATGAAATACTTGTGTGAATTTTATATTTATGAATTTTATATTTATGTAATTGCCTTGTGGGTACATAGCAAACTGTGTATTCACGGCATAACTGCACGGCCCTATGTTTCGGAGTGTGACATCAAGGCCGAGAAATAAAAATCCCACAATTATATTTAAGCACACAATCGACCACCATAGCTACCTCAGTTACCACAAGACTTGTGCAATGGAGAATCATAGTCAATCTAGCCAGCTACTTTTGTAAGTGCAAGGAAAAGAACATAAATATCTAATCATAGCCAACTATTTTTTTTTTTCACATACAATATACCATTATCTGACAACGGGAAAAAAGATGATAATATATCCCTCCATAATCACTGCAAACACATAAATACAAGAAAAGAGCAATTAAAGACTCTCTCCCCCATTCCATGGCTCTCTAATCAAATAATACATGAAATGGGTATGATAATAACTTAAGCTAAGATAAAATTGTCCCTCATTCTAATTTTTCCAAAAAATACTCGATTTGGATAATCGGTACAGAATGCTGCCTTCTCCTGCAAAAGAAATTAGCATCATATTTATTAAGACCAACATGGAGAAATCCTATTATCTCCCTTTCAATAATTTATTACATGGTTAGGACCCAAAATCTAAAACAAAAAGAACACATCCACTGCCATAAAGCATTTAAGAATAACATAATAACAAATTAACCATAAATTAAGTTATTAATTCATCCACTTCCTAATAAACTTTTTTTCATCTTCCCAATTTTTTTTTTTTTTTCGTAAGCCCACTAGCCCTCAATTTTTGAACTGGAAAGCCAACTCGGACAAGGATCTTGTTTCAAAGATGTACAAAATGCCAGAATCATCTACAACTCGGCACATACTATAACTATTTTATAAAAATGGATATGGTTTGTTTTCATAAATAAATCTTAAAAAATTGGCAAAAGAGGTCATACCAACTACTACAAAATTGTCTAAGCTTAGAAAGTTGTGCTTCCAGGACTGGGAAGGTTCACAACCTTCCCTACAGCCACAGTTTTCCCTGCATGAAAATTCAATGACAAAGAATTAGATCAAATTAATGATGCCAATAGGAAGGAAAAAGATCAAAATGTCAGATTGTTTTCTTACCTTCGCTCCGAAGGGTGAACCTTCCAAGCTGAGGAAAGGTAGAGAAATTCTCGATGCATATCAAATTGTTTACCTACAAAGCAGAGAAAGAAGTAAACATCATAAGCATACAAGGTTTTTGCTAATATTAAATAAAGAAATTGTAATATTTTTTGTTTGTATGCATGTCTGAGAAATAAGTCTAACCTGGACACGGCAAACAACAACAGCACCATTTTTAACAAAAAGAGGCTTTCTTTTGGGCTTTTTCTTCTTTGAGTCATCTTTCTTTCTTTTTGTGTCGACCTCTTCTATAAGCTCCACTATTTCACACTCTTCTACTACCGAGTGGATGTGCAGCACTGCATTATATCCTGCTGTGAATATAGCCTTTTCACAAAACAAAAACTTGCACTTTTTAGTTTTCTACAATAAAAATCAGATAAAAACTAGAAGAAAAGTACAACAAACACAAGAAAAAAATAGAACAGAAAGGTAGGCATACATTGTCAAGTAGCTCAAGGATCTGCAACTGAGCATGAAATTCAGAAACAGCTGTAACCGGGTTAGCTGTATGTTTCAGACAAACGCTAATTAGTCAGAATATTACCAGAATTCTTGATGCAACTCAGACAATTAGAAAGAGAGGAAGGAGACAAACACAGAGAGGAGAATATAGAAAGTATCTATTACTAAAAACTGAATTACAACACACTGTGCATAGCATATAAATAGGCTTCAGACACTGAGAGTTACCATAAACTAAAACAAATCACAATTATACATCAATCCTGACTGCTTAACATACTGAAATCCCCTCTAATTTAACCAGAACATAACAGTACTAGAGAACACGCAAAAAAACCTATCAACTGCACTTACAATACACAACTTTACTAGGATCCAACATATGTGCTTTTCAATTTTGCATCGATCCTTTCGAATATTAACCCACATAAAAGTGAGACCCAGCATTTCACAAATTTACAACAAACACTTATTTTATTTAATTTTGGCTAAGGGTACTAGTAGGTTTGAATGCAAAATGTCAACATCCCTGGTCTTTTACGAATAGCATAATCTAATTGGAGATAATCCAAAAAATCTTGTAACTAGATGCAAATTGAGAAATGTTATAAATTTGGAGAAATGCTCGGTCAAGTCATAAATATTTGATAAGCACACTCAGTACTGGGTATATATAAATAAGTAATTAAGCACTCAGAATTCCACCCATACAGGCAATAAAGATAAATAAATAGATAGATGGAGAGAGAGTGAGAGAGCATACAAATGCTAGAGAGCACAAAACCAGATAGAATATCCTCTTCTTCAATGCCAGACAACTTGACCCTCACATTCTCTCCAGGGCCTGCTATACTGACTTCATTTTCATCACAGTATACCAATAATACCTTCACATTTGCCTGTTCAATGAATAAATTATTAGCCTTAGTTGGTACATAAATTATATAGAAACAGATTTAAAAAATGAACTACACAATACTTTGTTTGGCATGACAAGTAAGTTATCTCCTTTTTTGATTGAACCAGATTCTATCTTTCCCATCACAACAGTTCCCATATCCTTGTATCTATCAATTATCGGCATCCTGAATTAAAAAAAAACAAAAACAAAAACAAATGTGAGCTGAAGCAAAGCCAATGACATAATAAAGAAGAAGTTATCTATGAACATATGAAGGATGTGAGGAATGTCAGATTTCCTTTCATTTGCCTGAATGATCATATTTTGGTAAAAGTAAATTATATTTATGTTCCAATTTTCAGTTTATATGCAAGTTTAGTTGTATATGTAAATAAACCAGCATACTAGTAAATCATGGAAGTAACATTAAAAGAATGAGAACTGAACAGACAGATAGTAAGCAGACAGAAAAAGATAAAAATGTACAAGAAGAAGTACATATCATGGACCTTACTGGGCCTTTAGGGTCTCTCAAGGGAACCTCAATTTTGTCCAAGACCTCAAAAAGGCAAGGGCCATCCCACCAACCACATGTTTTCTTGTCTAACCGGTCTTTCATATTTGACCCCATCAAACCAGAGATAGGCAGGAATTGAACATCTGTTATTTCAATTGCATTGAGAATAAACCAAACACCATGATAAGAGACTAATAAAGTACCAAAATTTGAAATTGATACAGGTATAAAAATACTTTAGGTTCGGTTAGGGTTACCTTTCTTGACATTATAACCAGAAGTTTTGAGGAAAGGAGACATCTTTGATTCTATCTCATCGTATCTAAAAGAAAAACAGGAAATTGTCAAACACTTATAAACTACGCTGTGGTGGAAGAAAAGGGATAAGACATGATGAAAGTAACCTTGACTTGGCCCAGTTAACAGTAGGATCATCCATCTTATTAACCACCACAACTAATTTGGCAACACCAAGTGTTTTGGCGAGAAGCACATGCTCCCTCGTCTGGCCACCCTTTTCATATCCCGTCTCAAATTCACCTTTTCTCGCAGATATGACCTTCATTGAGAAAGGAAAAGAGAAGGACTCGGTAATTAAGTTCAATTTACAAGCACCAAAACTATCCACGTGTATACACGCACGCATGTGTGTGCTCAACCATCAAATAAATAATTGAATAAATAAACAGATAATATATGCTCACCAGAACACCTATATCAGCTTGGGAAGCACCGCTTATCATGTTAGGGACATAGCTCTTGTGTCCCTGAATGTTTTAAAAAGACTAGAATAGTAAGACTTTATTTTGATATACTATCTCCACAAAAAATTGAAGGAATGGGATTTATTCTGTTAAAAAAAAAAAAAATCTGGTAGGGTACATTTTGGATAGTCAAAGGAATAGTACTATTTGGGTTAGAGAGCTCAGTTTGCTACTCCACCTAAAGGCTGGGTTTGCAAAATAGCAATACCCGGCACTATTCTAAAACTTTTGATTAAGCGTTTGGATTACAAGCAAAACAGAATATTCTGAGAATAGAAATAAATAGCATTTGCTATCCTTACTACAGTTCGCATACACAAATAAGGCTGTCTTTGCTCAATCAAAGAGCACCAGTTTAATTATTCCCGAAATGAATTAGGACAGTATTTGAAGAAACATAAAGAGAATGAAAGCAACATGGATAAGAAAGAAAATTACAGGGGCATCGAGAATAGTGAATCTTGTGGTCTCTGTCTCAAAGTGGGCCCTCCCAACCTCAACAGTTTTTCCCTAGAGCAACATAATAAAAAAGAAAAGAAATAAACTTTGTCATATGTAAGATGTGCAATCATTTTTCCATACCAAAATTGCTTGCAAGAATTAAATACAACACCTTGACACGTTCTTCCTCATTAGTATCCATAATATATGCCATGTACCTAGGAACCACAGAAATACCATTACATTGCAGCATTTCCAATAATAAAAAAAAATTGATTCCAAGACAAATTAAATAAAAAGCACACCAACTCTCTCTGCTTTTTTCTTTGGCTTCCTTCTCATACTTCTGCATTGTTCTGTCATCCACCTGGCCACTTAATAAAAGTATCTGACCTCCAGTCGTTGACTTACCAGCATCTGCATGGATAGAAAACAATTAAAGCAAACAATGGAATGTGCGTCTTTTTTTTTCCATTTATTTTTTGGGATATAATACTGCAGTGCCATAAGAAACTTACCAACATGACCAATGAAAACAACATTCAAGTGCCTCTTCTTGTTCTCTTCGTTATATTCTTCAGCTTCTGACTCCTCAACAGGGACCACTTCTCTCACTTTTCCTGATAAATTGGAATAGAGCTTTCTGTAATCAGCACTTCAATATTTGAAAATAACACCACAATTTCTCATACTCCCAATTGACATTAGAATATCCATATGATGTTATACTGTTATTTAACACTGAGCTTTGTGCTAGAGTATTTATTTCAACAACTAAAATATATGTCATCGAATCGAACCTAATTCACACAAATTTGAAACTGACCATATATTTACCAACTAGAACTTAAGTTTGACAAACTATCAGAAATTTCAGACAATACTCTTTTCAGTGACACTATCAGAGATATTAGTTGTCAATTGCAAAAATTTCAAAGAACAAAAAAAAAAAAATGGGAGCAAAATTCAATTGTTGGAAATTATTTGCAAAAGACAATAATTTACCTTTTGAGCCCAACTCCAGGGATTGAACACCAGCTTCAATTTCCTTTACATCTGACAGCATAATGCAGAGCTGATGTCAGCAGAGATAAAACCTTGGTTTTTATTATGAACATGGCCGTGTGCTATGAGATAGAATCAAGCCTAAGATGCATCTTATGATAATATGTTGTTGTAAAAAAACAAATTATGCCCTTTTTGAAGCATCACAAGGAAGGGGACTAATGAATTGGCTCATAACCATGCCCATCATTTAGCAAGAGGCAGTAATATAAAGTCAATCTTTGATTCTTTAACTGACACATTGAATGTACATTTTAGCTAAATAACTAATTACATGATGTAAGAAAAAGAGACCAGGTTACAAATAAGAAGTTCAAGTAACAAAGTACATAAGAGCTACTAAAAGAGCTTCTTGTCAGGCACAATATTTTATGGCAGAATATAACTAGTATTTGTAATTAGTACCAATCTACATATACACATGCAATTACATATTATAGCATAGAAAAAAACTTGGTGGACCTATCCATGCCTACTACCTAATTAATAAAAGTTCTAATCAGAAAGCACAGAATCGACCGGTTAATTATAGTGGCATACTCGCATGACTTATTAAGCAGCTGCCAAAGCATCTTAGAGAGCAGCAGGATTCCACAGCATCTAATTATCTGTACACCACTGGTGATAACACAAGACATGTATGCAGAGAAGCAACTACAATTCTTTAAGTTTAAAGGTTTTAGTGCGTTCAAAACAATTTGAAATTACAGATGATAATTAACTGACAGTACTCATAGTTATGTCAATTCCTAAGTTAACTTCGTCTGAAACGAAACAGAAACAGAACAAATGTTAAGGATACAATTCCAACAGATCTCAGTTGGAAAGATACTACACAATCAATTCCTGAGAAAACAAAACAAATTGTCAAAGAAAGCTAAGACAATCATACCTTCATCTGCGGGAGTTATGGTTTCAGTTTCACTCTGCATCGGCTCGGTAACAGCCACGCCGTCATCATCTCGGCTCCAATCGCCTTCATCATCGTTTCCGACAGCTTCTACGGCCACGGCGGTGGATGGTGCATGAGAGTTATACTCTACCGTTCGTTCCGGCTCCATCTTGGATCGGTGCTCGTTTGTTTGCTTCTATCTCCTTTTATTCTCTTATTCTGTATTGTTTCTTCTCTTCTTCTCTGGTTTTGGGTTTGCAGCCGCAGTTGAGGAAGAAGTGCCTTTAATTGTCTGGATCGGGTTCTTACAAGCAGAAAACATATTCTGATTTCCCTGTCTTGTTTCTCTCATATAGAAGCTGTCGCGGGTCTCTAACAAATAGGTTTTTGGTGTTCTCTATCATTCGGTATGCTTTTTCTATGCGGGACCCAAGTTCAGTAGATCATTACATAAGAGTTTTAGAAAAGGCTATTAAGGAATTCAATTATTAGTCGGTTTGGCAATTGAGACTTTGACACTTGGCTGACACGTTTCAGAAAAAGTTCAAGTGACTTCGCAAACAAGGCATACCACAATAAAACTTAATTAACTAAACAAATCGAAAATAAAAAATAAAATTAGGAAAGTGTCTTTTTATTATTTAAATGTATTTTATTTTATATTAAATGATAAATAAATTTGAAAATTAGTATCTTGTCTGTGCATTGCAATAAAAACATATTATAAAAGAATAAAAATTTGTTTCTACAAAATAATGTATTTTCATTAAAATATTTAAACTAAATGATAAATAATATTTTTTAAATGACATATTAACTGATATGTAAATAACATTTCTTAAATGACACACACACACACATATATTTTGACATATTTTCATAAAAAATATCATATAAAATGACAATAACATTTCTTAAATAATATAAAAAATGAATAGAAATGAAGATATGACCAATTAATTATCAATCCGTCCAAAAAAACAAATCTTAAATCCTAAATGACATGTCAAAAAAAATAGAAAAATGATACAATTTGTATGTGGTGGATACGTGTCTAAATAAATATAGATTTCTACATGTAAAAAAATATCAAACAGATGCATAGAATCACAAAAAGATATATTATTTAATTGGAGGGTTAATATTCAATCTAAAATCGCATATTTTAATAATAGTTGTTGACAGATCAAAACATCTCAATCTTAATATAAGAATGGAGATTATTGGATCATAGATAAAACAGAACTATTGTTCTTTAATTTCTCCATAAATAATTGATCGATCTTCAAATGGTAATAAATTTATGTTCGCACAAAAGTGTACTACAAAGTTTCAGTACAGCAAGCTGTACCTTTTAAACCTCGATTCTACTTTTGATTCGGACTGCAAGTGTACAATCCTATCGCTGGTAATATCGGGTATCGATCCACAAGACGGTTCAATAACTTAACTAGATTTCTACCTAATTTATCCTTAAACTAGAAGTGTTCAAAGGGGTTGAGTTGGTTGAAATTTTGGTTGACGATAATATAAGATTGCAAATAAACTAAACTGGAGTTTAAAAATAATTAAAACAAGCGTTTACTGGGTTTCTGACTTCGTCTGCAACTCTGCCTCTTGCCTGACATGACCCGTGTACTCTCGTACACGACCCCTGTCACACGGCCCATGTAGTCTCCTACACGGTCCGTGTCAGACTCGAGTGAAACTGTAGTTGTCTGGTTTCTGTGCTGATTGATTCCGTATAGGGTGAACTGACCATACCTGGTGTTTCTAAACCTCAACTCTCGTTTGTTGGCTTAATAAACTCGATAATGGAAATACAATTCAATCCTCTTAGGGTTCTAACCTAAACTCTCGTTCGTTGGTTTGAATGACCTAAGTTACTTGTTTGGTTTACTAAAGGTATTCACAATCTCTCGATTGCTGAAAAGTTCACCTCTCGGTTACTAATTAGTCTTCCCTCTCGGTTCATCGACTTACCTCAAATACCTTGGTCTGGTTGAAAGATCAAATTGGACGCAGCACCTTGTTAGACGTGGCCAAGCCTAATGGTAAGAACCAAATAATAATCGAACAACACAGATAAGCAATAAAATTCATACGCAAACAAGCAAACACAAAATATCAAACATAATCAAACAACTAACAGTAAACAAAGTATTCGACTACATCATGACCCAAGAAACTAAAGTAATTACTCAAGCATAGTTCTCAAAACAGAAAAGTAAAGATAGAATAAGCAATTCATGACAAGACCACAAAATACGAAGAAGATTCGTCGGAATTCTCTCGATTTCCTCCTCTCTACTTCGTCTCCTAGTCAGTTGG
>CAXKVW010001232.1:0-39748 GCA_964058825.1 Carex arenaria | reverse complement strand
GTTATTACTACCTTTCAAGGTTTAAGTTCTCATAAAAGTTCGTCTTTCATTAAGTGATTAAAACAATATTTTTTTTCATACGAAAAGTCGCATAATAAAAATTGGGATGGAAAACTACTAGGAAAATATTAAAAATTAGAAGTTTTGACCTTCATTTTTATCTAAAAAAAAAATAAGTTTTCTGACACGAAATGTTAATTAGTGTAAAAGTGTATGTAAAATATCTGACATGAATATAATCGTTCATTAGGAAATCTCAAAACTAGCTGTCTTCTGAAAAATATGTCGGCCATTTGTGAAATTGGACGGTCCAGATCATGTCGCTGACCATTTTATGAGATGAGGTATCTCTTGACAGATACTAACCCTTTCTTATAATCTTGTGAATGTCTTAATCTTGTAAATGTTTTAGAGAATGTCAGGTTTTGGATATTAGAGGAACTGATGAGAGGATTCAGAACTGAATTAAATAGCATGTGAGTGGATGCGTTGATATAGTTGTCAGTGTTGATACAACATAAACTGAACTGATCCATTTAACTCACAAAATCAAACTGTTTAAACAGAACTTTCTTGATTTGGTTTAAACCCGATTAAACCAGACCCGATGAACACCCCTATATAGCACTCGTCTAAGAGCAAGTCCGAAAATATACATAGAATAAATTATGCAACTTAAGCCAATCAGCATTTACTGTCAATGTTGTTGTGAATCATCCGATAAAAACTAATTCAAATTACATTTTTGATCTTCAATGATATGATAGGACCATGTACTAAAAGTCTCATAAGAATCAACATGAGCTAAATACTAAACCCAGTTAAGTAACAAGTTTAAGAAACAGGCTCGTTTGAGTTGTCCGTATTCGTGTACGCCTGTACGGTTGACCTTGCAGCCTACGAGATTAAGGCCGTTTGGGTCGTCCGTACGAGACCTGAACTGACTTGCCAGCCCACGAAGAAGGCCCAGTCGAGTGTCCATACGAGATCTAAATCGACTTATAGACCTATAAATACCCCGAAATTCACTGAGCTTAGGTCCACACGCCTAACAACACCAGGTACAAAAGATGACAGAGTTACGTATCTACCGGATCAGCAATCAGTTTGACCTGATTACGCAATAAATACGTTCTAACAAGCACGGACTAATCTCGTACGAGTTAGGACGTGCCTTGGATCACCGTGACTTAATCTCGTCAGAGGTGGGTCGTATCAGGATAGTTTCTATATGATATGATGGTCTGACTTTGATCGAAGGCCGAAGGGTGTGCACATGAATTACGGTGCCCGGTGCACATGACATTGAACTCTCCACCCTTGTTCATTTCTCTTCTTATTATTACAAACAAAAAATTTAACAGACGTTCATGATAAATTTGAAAAATATAAAAAGTTTCCATCAAATTTGCAAAATGATAAGAAGATTTCATTTTAAAATCTGAGACATTTGTTTAATAAAAGTAGATATTCTCACCAATTTCTATTAAGAAACCATAAATTTAGTGAATTGGTACCAAGCTGGTACCAACTCACATAGTCTTACAAATCTAACTGTATCACCAAATTACAAAACTCAAAGCATCACCTTTTATTAAGGTAATCTTATAAAACAATAAACAAATAACAACTAACAGAAGTCATAAACCCAGGACAAATAGTATCTAACATCAAACAGATTACTTCTTAAGAACATACTCTTTTGCAATTAGGTCCACAGAAGTATCAAAAACTAAAATCAGCTGCTGAAACCATCATCTTTCATTTGCCAAAAGTGTCATTCCTATTTCAAACTAGCCTGGCATCAAACCTAGAGGTTCTTCCTCTCTGCTCTAAACTCTGGATCAAATCCTTATTATCATTTGGCAAAATAAGTGTGAATTTAAGAAAAGTTGAATCATTTCTACTTTTACGCCAAAATTATCATAACATAAGTCACATCTCTCCACTACATGTTCCAGCAACACAAAAAGATTTAAATTCTCTCGGTTTCTGTTTTCATCTTAAGCTTATATAGTTGTATTATAGAATTGAGTTTGTCCTCATCTTCTCCGAATCCATATCCTCTGAGGTAACAGAATAGTTGAGTTTACATCAAGACGGTTCGATAACTAATCCGACTAGAGGGGAATGCATTGGGCCCTAGCAATATTTGTGCCAAAGAAGATTGGACGGTCCGGATCCTAACTCAAATAATATTGTTTACCTTAGGTGATGTGAATTCCATATTCTCCAGAGTCAGACACCAATTATGTTCGTGATCCTTTCAATAACCCCCGAGCTCAGTAATTTAATTCCGGATCGTTCATTACGTACTAGTATAAATCTCAATGGAGTCTCATGCATTACAGGTATGGCTCAGATTGATCTGAATTCTGATCGCATAGTCTGGAACTTTTTTTTTTAGGGGAAGTCCGTAGGCATATATCATTAAACTTAACATTGTTTGTTACATCAAGCCAAATAGGATTCCGATATGCTGAAATCCAAAATGCATGAACACCCTGAAATTCCTGAAATTCACGATCCAGCCGTCCAATTTTTTCTGTGCACGCATCTCAAAATAGCTGATTTTTCTGTGCACGCATCTCAAAACAATTCAATGGCTGGATTATGAATTTCAGGAATTTCAGGGTCGCTGTTCATGACCAAGAATTTCAGCAGATTCGGATCCAGCCAAATAAAACAGTAAGTAAATAGAAAAACAAATAAAGCAAGAGTTTGCAAATATAACAGCATAGCTTAACAAAGAATTGCAACACATATGAAGCCTACCGGCACACCAATTTTTTGGATAGTGGTCAAACCGTATCCTTATATGTTATAATTTTTTGGATATGGATACGAATAGGGATAGTCTTGGATACAGATACGGATCGGATATTAAACGGATGGATACGTATCAGATATCGGGCAAATACGAATATGAATATAATTCGGATAATTAAAAATAAATTACTAATGTACATTCTAGTAAAGCATAACATCTAAATATAATTTTTTCATTCATAAATTAGATCTAATATTTTTCATAATAAATTTGTTGGTTACAAAACATATATCATATTATCAAAACATTAGTCACTAATCACGTTATAGTGTTATATTGTTCATTAGAATCAAGGTTCTAAATAGTGATTATAGCGGCATAGCGGGGAGACAAAAAAAAAGCTGTTGTGAATAGCTATAGCGGAAGTTATCATACATAGTTTTTTTTTCTTTTCAAAATTTATTAATATTAGAGAATTGGGGTAACAACTAAAATGACAGCTAATCTAAGTCTATATTTTTTTCAATTATGCAAATAAGAAGAAAAAAAAGAATATACTAGGTAACAATATTTAATAGTTCATACTTTATAGTATTACATATTATAATAAACGAAGACCAATTAATTTTATAAGTGAAATGAAGTTAGTATACCTATTTGAATATTTTATATATTATAATAATCAAAATCAACTTTTAATGAAATGAACAACGATACTTTTAAGAATACTAGACGAAAAGCAAACAAAAGTAAGAATTAATATTTGAATATTTTTCGATATAGAATGAAATATTAAATCACAAATAAAACAAAAGCACATAGTTCGGTTTAGCATACTTATTATAGCATACCATATAGCATCAAAAATAAGAACAAAAGTACATAAGTCCATGTAAATTGCAAAAAAAAACTCATGTAGCATAGCGGTAGTAATAGCGCTTAGTGCGTAGCGGTAATAGCGGTCAACTATTACAGCTATAGCCATCGTAGCTGAAATAGTGTACTTTTATCTCATAACGTAGCTTTTATGATATGAAAAAGCTATAGTTAGCTATTTAGAACACTGATCAGAATATATATGTATATGAAGTTTAATAAATTATAAGTATGTATATGCAATTTAATACATTAATTTAAAAACATAGGGTACATTTATTGTGGTTTGGGGATGTAAACGGTCGGATAAGAATAGTTAAAAATCTTATCATATTCTTGTTCATTATATTTTTTTGGATATTGATAGTTTCAGATACGGATAATTTAAGTAATTTTCCGGATTTGGATCTAATATCTGATCCGTTTACACCCTATTAAGTCCCTCCAGTGGCGGTTAGAATAACGGTACGACGGAGGTCCCTATGCTTTTTTTAATTCATTATTCCAATTCTCGTAAGTGGTTATTCTCTAATAATGACATACTACAGTTCCCTTTCTATCCTTGGTAAACTCTGTTGTGGATTCTTTAATCTAACAAATGCCGCACGCCCTCACCGTCACGGAAGTGTAGTTATTTTATTGCAAGAGGAATAGAGGATGCATCTATCCCTTGCTCGAAATGGATATACCACTTCACTTCTCTTGGAGTTGAGTCTACCTTTTGGAGTCTAGACTCAAGCAGAAAGAAAGGGATCTGACAAAACCATAAAATCGCAGATAAAACGAGCGGAGATGTCATCCCGGTCTAATCGAGGGGCAACATGCTCCAGGACCAGCTCGGCTCGGTCCAGGCAGAGCGCGCGCGCGGTGGCTCAGGCCTCAGTCGACGCCAAGCTGCACGCGGAATTCGAGGCCACCGATCGCCAATTCGACTACTCCGCCTCCACCGGCGGCGCCACCTCCTACCCCTCCTCCTCGGCCGAGGTCTCCGCCTACCTCGAGCGGATGCAGCGCAGTCAGCTCATCCAGCCTGTCGGCTGCCTCCTCGTCTTCTCAGTGGACTCTGATTACTTGGCCCTCTTGGCCTACAGTGAAAACGCACCTGAGATGCTCGACCTAATGCCTCATGCTGTCCCTTCTATGGACCAGCGGCCTGACAACCTCCTATCCCTCGGCTCTGATGTCCGTTCGATCTTCCGGTCGCAGAGCGTTGCGGCTTTACAGAAGGCTGCGTCTTTCCCTGAGATTCAACTTCTTAACCCAATTTTGGTTCACTCCCGCAGCTCCGGGAAGCCCTTTTATGCAATTGTACACAGGATTGATGTTGGTCTGGTTATGGACATGGAGCCTGTGAACCCGGCCGATGTACCTCTAACAGCTGCCGGCTCACTCCAGTCGTACAAGCTGGCAGCCAAGGCCATCTCCCGGGTCCAGTCTGTGCCCAGTGGCAACATTTCTTTGCTGTGTGATGTTTTAGTCAAGGAAATCAGTGATCTAATGGGTTACGACAGAGTGATGGCGTACAAATTCCACGAGGATGAGCACGGGGAGGTTATTGCTGAGTGCAAAAGATCGGACCTTGAGCCGTACCTAGGGCTGCATTACCCTGCCACTGACATACCCCAGGCATCCAGGTTTCTGTTTATGAAGAATAAAGTAAGAATGATATGTGATTGCTCTGCTGTGCCGGTAAAAGTCATCCAGAGCGACAAGCTGGCAGAACCACTCAGCTTATGCGGGTCCGCATTAAGGGCTCCACACGGGTGCCATGCTCAGTACATGGCCAACATGGGCTCTATTGCCTCTCTTGTCATGTCAGTGACAATAAATGAGGAAGATGAAGAGTCAGTGGGCAGTGAGAAGCTTCAGAGAGGGAGGAAGCTATGGGGTCTGGTTGTGTGCCACCACACTAGCCCAAGGTTCGTCCCATTCCCACTCAGATACGCATGTGAGTTCCTAGTACAAGTGTTTGGCACACAACTGAATATGGAGGTGGTGCTGGCGGCACATGCAAAGGAGAGGCACATTCTCCGCACACAGACTCTTCTTTGTGATATGCTCCTTCGAGAAGCCCCAATAGGAATCTTCACCCAATCCCCTAATGTCATGGACCTGGTGAAGTGTGATGGTGCTGCGCTCTTTTTTCGCAATAAGTTCTGGATGCTTGGATCGACCCCATCAGAGGCGCAGATGAAAGATATAGTAGCATGGTTACTGGAGTCCCATGACAGTTCAACTGGGCTGAGCACGGACAGCCTCATGGAAGCCGGGTATCCCGGTGCGGCTGCTTTACGTGATACTGTGTGTGGCATGGCTGCAATAAAGATCTCCTCCAAGGATTTTATCTTCTGGTTTCGAACCCACACTGCGAAGGAGATTAAATGGGGTGGGGCCAAGATCAAACCAGGCGACAGAAATGATGACAGGAGAAGAATGCACCCGAGATCTTCCTTTAAGGCTTTTCTGGAGGTCGTCAAGTGGAGGAGTGTCCCTTGGGAAGATGTTGAGATGGATGCAATTCACTCGTTGCAACTCATATTGCGGGGTTCCTTGCAAGACGAGATGCCAATTGATAACAACAATAATAACACGAAATCGATTGTTAAGTCATCTGATGATACAAGAAAAATACAACTATATGATGAGTTGAGAACAGTTACTAATGAGATGGTTCGGCTAATTGAGACAGCAACTGTCCCTATATTGGCAGTTGATGCAATTGGTAACATAAATGGATGGAACAGCAAAGCTACTGAGCTCACTGGACTATCTGCCCAGGAGGCTATTGGTACATCTTTTGTAGATCTCGTGGCTGATGAATCTGTTGAAGTAGCTAGGAGGATCTTCACCAATGCTTTGCAAGGTAAAGTTTTGTTGTTCAAAAAAATTTTGGTTATTGGTTCAATTCTTGTTGAATTAGAATCATCATTAAAGATATTTGAAAAAAGAACAAGGCACGTCAATTGATGAACTTGTAAAGAAGCCCCTCTTATTGCAAATTTTGTAAAGGAAAAAACCAAAAATTTTGTTATTTAAAGAATTTCATAAAGCTTTTATTGGACGAAATAGATAATCGAAGCAAATTCCTCTATAAGTTTTTAGCATAAAGGTTGGGGGTCAGGCCACCTAATTTTATATATTGACAAGGGATATTCCATCCAGTTCCAAATCTACAACCTCTCATACGGAGAGCATTGTTTTAGCCACTAGACCAAAGGCTGGTTCCCAATTCCTTTTATAAGTTTAGTAACGTTCTAATTTAAGTATCAATGGTGTAGTATTTGATGTTGTAATAAATGGCTATATATAAATTATTTATGTCAGTTCTAAACAATATTGGTAGTGTGCCAGTTGATTTGTGACTTAAAGTCAGAAGAACATATTCTTACTTCCCTTCTTGTAAGGGGTGTGTTTTTTAAAATTTCAATGATTTGCAAATTTTGGCTTTTGTGCAACATATGATCAAGGCAGGGGCTATATTATTCAGTTTAATCTGTAATTATACTCTTACTTTTTGTGAAACAGGGAAAGAGGAACAGAATGTGGAAATAAAGTTCAACCGAAAAAACAATGAGGCAGATAATGGACCTGTTATCTTTGTGGTGAATGCATGCTGTACTCGTGACATTGCAGAGAAGGTTGTGGGAGTTTGCTTCATAGCACAGGATATCACAGGTCAAAAGATGATAATGGATAAATACACCCGGATCGAAGGGGATTATTGTTCAATTGTCAGAAACCCAAACGAACTTATTCCACCTATATTCATGATTGACGAGTCAGGCATGTGTATAGAGTGGAACGATGCCATGCAGACACTGTCTGGTGTTAAGAGAGAGGATGCCATTGGTCACTTGCTGGTAGGTGAGGTTTTCAACCTTCATAGCTCGGCTTGTAGGATGAAAGACCCCGACATGCTAACCAAACTAAGTATAATTGTGAACACTGCTATCTCTGGTCAAGATGTTGAAAAGTTTATATTCGGTTTCTATAACCTGGATGGGAAGCATGTAGAGGCATTGCTGAGTGTAAGCAAAAGGGTGGACTCAGAGGGCAAGATAATAGGTGCTCTGTGCTTTCTGCATGTGGCAACCCCAGAGCTCCAAAATGTGTTGCATATGCAGAATTCATTGAAGCAGGCTGCAACAAACAGCTTAAAGGAATTGGAATACATGCGTCAGGAGATAAGGAACCCGCTTAATGGGATTGTTTTCACTCAGGATCTGTTGCAGTCCTCAGATTTGAATGAAGAACAGAAGAACATCTTCCAAAGAAATGTTCTCTGTCGTGAGCAGCTTACTAAAATCCTAGATGACATGGATCTTGAGACCATTGAACAATGGTATGTTTTGCGTATCAATTTCTTTTAGAATTTGATTCTGAAGAACTTCTTACTTAGATATCATTGGAAAAAAGGTTATCTGACATATCCGAGTTGTAAATGTATCCGCACACTATCCAACTTTTTATTTGTGAAAACCCCTATTCTTGCTTATGGGGTTTATTCACCCATATTTCAGTTTATATATTTTTGTACACACCACCGGGGGGTGGGTATTCAAAGGGTTTGCTTCTCTCATTTCAAGATTTTGAAATGGTAACAGAGGACCTACCTTTGTTACTGGTGCTCTTAGATGTTTTTTGGACTTTGTAAAAACAAGCAATTGATGCTCCTCCTAAAAAATGAGAGCAATTTGATTGCCAGATATTGACAAGTTTTGAATTGTGAACAGCTACTTGGACATGAACACGGATGAATTTAATCTATCAGTAACTCTGGAAACGGTGTTAGTGCAAGGGATGCGCCTGAGCAAGGAGAGAAGAATCCCTCTAGAGCACGACTGGCCTCCGGAAGTGTCTTGCATGAACCTATATGGTGACAATTTAAGGCTTCAGCAGGTTCTTGCTGAGTTCCTGACATGCACCCTCCAGTTCACAAAACAAGCTGAGGGGCCTGTTTTACTTCGTGCCATCCCAAAAAAAGAACAACTCGGATCTGCAGTTCAGATTGTTCATCTTGAAATCAGGTTAATACTCAATGTTTGTTTTTGTTGGCTAAGAGTGGTTTAGCCCACTTATACATCATGCAGACCAAGAGCAAGCATAATGGATGACATATTAGTGCTGTACCAACAAACTGCTCTTAGTCTCTCTCCAGTGCTATTTGTTTGTCATTGTAAGCACATGTTCCACGGACAAAGACACTCCGCAATTTAAAAAAAAACAGCCAGTCTTAGTCTTAACAGTTTCTTTTTATGCAATTTTCTCTAATAGAACCACCAAAAATGCCCTTTGGCAGAACCAAACTGCATATTGGAAATAATACAAGAAAGAGGGACTAACCCGCTGCCCCTTCCCAAATACTGAAGGGACAGTAAACTTCTAAATGTTAGAATTTAACAACTCAAAAGCCCTTCATCAGATATATAACAACTGTCATCGAGTTCTTTATATAATACAATGCGAAATATGCAGAATTATCCATCCAGCTCCTGGTGTGCCTGAGGCATTGATACAAGAGATGTTCCACCATAACCAGACGGCGTCAAGGGAAGGACTTGGCCTCTACATCAACCAGAAACTCGTTAAAACTATGAATGGAAATGTGCAGTACCTTCGAGAAGCTGAAAAATCGTCCTTTATTATCCTAATTGAGTTACCCTTGGTTCAAAACAAAGGGAAGCGTTTGAATACCATGAGATCATGATTCTCACTTGCCAGCATTCCTTTGGTAAACAATTTGAGACCAGTGTTAGGATTAGATTTAGTCTATCAGCATCTTTTTCTATTTTTTTTTTTTATCTCCGCCACTTGCTTGGAATGAGAAATGAAGCTATTGTTAAGACTGTTTTGACTCTTCAAGATGACAAAAATACCAAATTAGTCCTGCTGTACTGTGGAAGGAGCCTAGGAGAGTGATGACTGTCTCTGTATAGTAGCCTTGAATCTTAATAAACTTGTTCACTGTAATCTAGATCTGTTTGTTAACTTATAATTCTTAGTTTTGGGTTGTTTGAAGTGCTTAGATGGTTGGTTGGGTTAATTTTTACTCCTCAAAGTGAAAGCTGTTCCGTCACATGCATTATCATTGCTAGGTTTGACCTGTTATTTCCGATTTAGCTGCATCATATTATTGTGTCTTTTCTTTGATGGATAAAGCAGTGACGTACATATACCCAATTCCAAAGGATTGACATCTACTATTTGCGCGGGACAGGACAGGATAGCAATAAATATTAAATAGCAGGGTATTGGGAATTGAGGATGGTGAGTAAATAGTGCAAGATTTGGTTCAGATCATGTTGAAAAGCCAACATGACAATAGCGAAAACCCAATTTCCCATTATTTAGGTGGAGTCTACATTCGGAAATTTTTTATCCGTAGAAATCAAAGAAAAAGTAGAGAGAAATAGAAAAAGTACATCAAAATTTTGATGGGTAGTAAGAACAGTAAAATTCTTACCAGTACTAAAAAAATCAAAAAGTTTAGACCGGTAAGAGTTCTACCGGTCCAAACTTTGTTTTTCTTTTTTTTAAAAAATCTGATGTATAGATGGAGGAAATTTTTTTATTAGATTTCTAGTAAAATATGAAAAGTTTTTCAAATAATAGATGTAATGTTTCTATTATATCTAAATTTTAAGATATTCTATTTATTTTTGTAAAAAGAATTATATTTTACTAGAAAAAAATGGAAGGAAAAAAACAAACTGATTTTAGAACTGGTAGGAATTTTACCGTTCTTACTATCCATCCAAATTTTAATTTACTCTTTCTATTTCTCTCTTCTTTTTCTTTGATTTCTACGGATAAAAAATTTCCTCTACATTCTACCACATCTCAAACTGAGTTAAAAGGATAATTATATTAGTCTGTTTATAAAAGATATTAAAGTTAGTTCTGTTTTGATTAAAAAAAAAAGAATACTTATATCAATTCATTTTTAAACCATATATAGTTTGTTTATAGATTTAATATATATTAACTAAATGTCTTATCAATTTTATTTATGAGTAAATATTAAAGAATTTAAAGATCTGAAGACTGAAGTACATAAAATATTTATAAAGTGTTGGTGGATATATATGAAAGAATTTAAAGAGTTTAAGGATATACATGATATAATTAAGAGCTGATGGGTAAATACGAAATATAAAAGGAGTTGAAGGATATATGTAATATTAACCCTTTATTTATGTATATCCTATGAGAAGATTATGGAACCATACTCTATCCTGAAAAACTGGCACTTTCATGATT
Organism: Carex arenaria; assembly: GCA_964058825.1. Lineage (NCBI taxonomy): Eukaryota > Viridiplantae > Streptophyta > Magnoliopsida > Poales > Cyperaceae > Carex > Carex arenaria. Next base: position 28,842 of record CAXKVW010001232.1, on the reverse strand, counting down.
AATAAACTCTTCAAATGCAAAGCAATATTTTTATCAGTTATAGCCACAGAACACAGAACCAAATCTCAGCTTTAATACAGAAAACTACAAATATGTTGATCATCCAAAATCCAACGTCAATACCTCATGACGTTAGTGATCTTAAATCTTGATTATTAAAGTTTGTTTGACAAAAAAAATATATATTTGTGTTTTACTTGAGCGACCAGGTGTTCATGCCATTGCCGCTCTAGTCATCAACATTGCCTTTTGGTAAATCAGCCGTAGGAGAGTTCGATCATAATCCAATGTTCAGGTAATATAATTATGAATTTATACTGTTAATCTGTTATATTATGGTTGTCATAATTAAGTAATCTAATATGTAATTAAAATATTAAACAATATATGTATTCAATAGATTGTGGTCCATAAATGTGTAAATAATTTAGACAAATATCAAATCATTGATGGACTAATTTTGAAATTTGCAATTTAGAGCATCTACAATAGTGATTGTTTTTGGATTGCTAATCTGATGTGTCAATTGCTAATACAATTGTTGGGATGTAGCACAATTTCTAAATTAGCAAATTTGCTTTAAAAAAAATCTTTGTTTAATGACACGTGGCTAATTAATTGGCTGAAATTAATTATAGCACTCTCCCTCTCTTCATAAAATTAATTGCTGGAATTAAGTGATTTAGAAATTATGAATGTCCAATTGCTAAATTTAGTGACGTGGCAAAATTACAATTTCTAAACTGTTTGTGGGATGGAGATGCTCTTAGAAAAATTACCTTTTAGAGAGGCGGTGCACCCCTATATAAGGGATATAGGAGGCACAAGGAATTCAGATCTAGTGAAGTAACTAAACTTTTGGGTTTTAAATCGGGACCGTCCGATTCAAATCCTAGACAATCCAGTCGGATCTGGAGCGCACAAATCCCAAGAACGAATTCAAATTCCGAGACAATTTAGAGCGTCGAATTCCAATCGGAAGGTGTTGATTCAAAACCCAAAAATTGGGATACTTTAGGGGATTCGGACCTAGGCACAAGACACTACAACTCAACACAACTTAGTTTTCTAGACAGTTATTTTAGACAGAATCTGAGTGTTTTTTCTTCTTCTTCTACTATTAAAGACTAGAGAAGAGAAATCCATTACGAAAATTGGAAATGATTTATCAAAGACGTGTCTTGTTGTATTTAAAGACCTAATCTATGACCATACGATGTACTTGCAAGAAGAGTTTTTTGCCATTGAAGATTTGTTTCGTGTACATGGAGACAACTCTTTGCACTTGAGAATTTCATAGCAAACATTATAGAATCAAGTATTGTATTCCGCACTTATAATTATATTTTATGAATCAATTTTAGTATAAAACGGTCTATAAGTTAAGATGGAAAATTGTTTTTCTTTTTTCTAAATATAAGTATTTGATCTCTAAATAAAATATAATTATTTGATCTCTAGATAGAACATAATTGTATAACCTTGGAGATCCATCGATGCATTAATCTTAGGTTCTTTCTTCATTCGAAAGGCCCGATGAATCAATCAATCGACTTTTGTAGACGGGACTCAACCTGCTATTAATTAGGCAATTAGCTTTTGTCTTTTTGTAATGTATGACTAGGACCTAATAAAGCTCAGGTTAAGAATAATTTTATTTCGTGCCAGCAATCATACTTTCTTTCTTTATAAGTCTCCTGTCTATTATGAAACAGTTCAAACAAATATGACAAAATTATATTTTTTTTAAATATAAAAACATCATATTTATTATTTAGACCATACAAAATTTCATATTTATTTTTTTTGAGTAAAGGTTGGAGGTCAAGCCACTCAACTATTTAATACCTTTGTTATTATAACAAAGGATTTCCCCCATTTGGGTTTCGAACGCATGACCTCTAGTATAGAGACCATGTGCCTTAGCCACTAGACTAAAAGCTAGTTCTCAATTTCATATGTATTTGATAAATTATTTAGAAGTTTCAGATATATCCTAATCGTTAGACCTACGACCTAATAATGGCCAATTATTAAAGTGCGCATCTTACTAAAGTGATCGGAGTTCCACAAATTATTAAAATGATCGGACTTCCAATCTCCATTTCCAAATTGATCATCAATTTCTAACTCCCGATCCGGTACCGCATCAACAGGGGCGGACCCAAGTGCAACCAGGGAGGGGGCAACTGGATGTTTAATTTGTAGTTCGGATTAAATTTAGAATTAAAATTAAAATAAATTTTTTCAATTATGATTAATAATTAGAATTATAGATTAAAATGTCAGAAATTACAAGTCAGAGCATTAAAAAGTATAAATTAAAGCATTATTTTTTATTAAGTACTTAATTAGTTAATAGATTTGAACCCGATTCGATATTTTTTTGCTCTCCTGACGAAAATCCTGAGTCTGCCTTTGCGCATCAATGACTTCATCAAGCTCAAGTTCAAGGACAGGTACAAATTGAGGTTGAGGTGCTGGAACGCGCACACAATTTCAGGGAAACGTTTAGGTTCTAGTACATAATTGTTATAATCTGAGTTGTAATAATATGAATTTTGAACCGAATTGTCAAACTCGAGTTCAACCGGAACTTGTTTTACGTACAACTCAAGAACCAGTATCTCAGACATTTACGTACAACTCAAGAACTGGTATCTCAGACACTTGAAAATCTGGTAAGTCATTTAGCGGAAGCAGAGTGAAGTAACAGTGGTACTCCCCAGGTGTCAATCCGGATACACAGCTCCAATCCATACCGGTTCGGAGTATAAACAATAATCATACTGGAAATCATACCCTTGACATCCTCAAAAGTATGATCATCCATAGTATGTTTATTAATTGCAGATATAATAAAAAAATTGAGAAATTTAGATATACACCCATCATAACTTCTTAAATTAGATATTTCTCCGTCAAAACTTCAAAATTAGTTATATCCCCATCTAAACTTACTTAATTTATTAATATACCTATTTCTTAAATTATTCAATAAAAAGTACCTGTCAATATTAATAAAAGAAGTAAAATGACAATTCTAACCTTCACTTCAAAATAACTCTCTTTCTTTCTTTGCTGGTACCTAATTTCCCTATTTTCGTGCAGCTCACGCAGAAGGTAGAATTTTAGTCAGATTCATCCTAAGAAACCATCTTTCTTTGTGGCTCGGTAAATTGAACATCATATACCGAGCAATCGAGAACTGGAAAGCAAAGTTAAAATGTATTTCTCTGCTTTTGGTTTGCTCTTCTGGTTTGAGTACTCTTGAGTAAACTTTTCGTTAGCTCTCTCTATAAATTACACACTATCTTTGTTTTCATTTGTTCAAGTCAAAGTGTCAAAGCTCAATGTAATATCATTTTCTAATTTTGTTGAAATGTGGAACTCTTTTCTTTTATTCAACATTTTAGTAGTGAAATTAACCCTACGTTTCCACTAATACAAGATGAGGAAAAACACCATTGATTCATTTTCGTGCTTATTGCAAATATGTAGGTAACTAGTGTTTTATTTTGTTAATTAAACTCAGCTTATGCATGTTTCTTGCCTCTTCATTCTGTTCCTTTGCCAACAAAAAGTAATTAAATTTTTTTGGGTTTTACTTTGCTCCTAAATACGTTAGTACTACTCTTAGCCTTTGTTTTTCAATCATCTGTTGCTTTGAAGGGAACTCTTCCTTTCTTTTTCTTGTTAATCATAATTAAGCCAGATTTTATTTTAAAAATCGATACATGAGGAGATATGAGATTGAGAGAACAGGGGATTGATACAAGGAGATCATGGAAGATAACAAACTAAAGCAGGCTAAGCAGCTTGTATTTGAAGAATATTATATAGATTAATGAATACTATATTTGGCGGAGGTATGTATAGACTATATATAGAGTCACAGAGAAATTAGGTGCCAGCAAAGAAAGAGGTATATTTTGAAATGAAGGGCAGAATTGTCATTATTACATCTTTTATTAATATTAACATGTATTTTTATTGATTAATTTAAAAATTGGGAATATTAATAATTAAGTGAGTTTAGATGGGAAAATAACTAATTTTGAAGTTTTGATGGGAAAAAATATTTAATTTAAGAAGTTATGATGGGCGTATATCTAAATTTCTCTAAAAAATTTGGTTCGTGCGAGTTTAGAGTTTTCACGTTATTAAGTTCCATGAAATAGCCTCTACTTCCAACTTCCAAGTGATTCTGATTAAGTGGCCGACAAGGTCAACATGGGTCATGGGGAGTACTAATAGATTCCTAACATGCCCCTGAACTTTACTTAAATGACAATTGTGATGGCAAAGCATCCAAGATCCAACAGATCAATTGCTACAGCGGTACAGCGGTCCTTGGTACTTACATAAGGATATTTTCGGAATTAAAAACATTAATGAAGTACATCCCCCTCTTACCGCTCTGAGTCATCACTGGAGGCTCAAAAAGAGCCAATTAATTTACCCCCTTTTCATCTCTTCACCGCCGTTTTTCTCGGAACCCTAACAAAATACCAGAGATCAGAGAGACTGAGAGAGCTAAGATACAATGGAAAGGAAGCTGACCGCCACGGCTCTAGTGGGAGACTGGAAGCTCCATTTGGCACTGGCAGCTGTGATAGGAGTGGCCGGGATCGCTCTGGCAACGATGGGACCCACTTTAGCCACTATCGTTACATTTTTCTGGCCGCTCGTAGTATCGACTGTCTTCCTCCTGTCCGCCGTAGCCGTACTCTTTCGGATCTCTCCGCCATCCAGCGATCCCCTCCATGAGGAGGTCCCTGGTCAAGAGCTGATGCAATACGTGGCAGGATTGCCTGACGAGGTGTCATTGGAAATGTTGGAGAGACTAGATCGGGCAGATCAGTCGGAGTCGGAGAAGGAAGAAGGGGAGATGCAGAGGCCAATGGAGGAAGAGCCTGTGAAGGAACAGGAAGAGAGCGCCGGGAATCGCCGTGAAGCTTCTACTGCTCCGCTGGATCAATGTTAGGTAACGTGTTCTGCTGATGTTGCGCGGTGTTGGTAATAATTGGTTACGACTTACGAGTCAGTCAGCAAGGGGGTAAACTTCTTTCTTTTGTTTGCCTGTCAATGCGTTACTGTAGAATGTAGAATAGTCAGTAGTGCAATGTGTAGAGTACTAGAGTGCAAGATAGAATAGACTCGCTGTAATGTAGCTGGTGGAGTATTTCCAAATAAGTTTTAGTCATTCCTTTCCGTTTCTTTTCTTCTTTTACTGATTTTTTTTGTTTATTGTTTTATTTGGTGCAATTCGATAAATGGCAATCGTGTCGTGTGACATATTGAAAGATGAGATGGAAAATATATTATCAAAAAAGGTATTTTACTAGGTGTGTTAACGATGGAACGATTTTATAAATAAAAATAATAAATTACCCCAATTTTTTCCAACGGAAATATATTAACAATACAGTATATTTAATATATTCAGTTGATATATAATGGATGTGTCAAATTGAAGTCAAACTGATATTAATCGATCGTCTCTTTGTCTGGTAGGTTTATAGAATTGTTCTATCTAAATATATCAGTAACATAAAGAAGGGTAGAAGGAAGAAAATCATTTATGGCGATAAAAGACATTCAATATGTTTTATGAAAGTTGCAACAAGTGTGTACCGCATAATTCACAAGCGTGCATAGCATGTTATGCATTGATTGCAGTCTTCTACACCAAATATAATATTTTCTGTGAGAACTATGTTGTTCAAGATTATAACTTTTTAAGTTTAATTACATTAAAGTATAATTATGTGCGATCCAGAATTATATTAAATTCATAAACAAACACAATTTGTATTACTATATTTATATTATGAATTTTTTTTTGGATAAAGGCTAGTGCCCATTTCATTAGAGAAATATAGAGTTTAGTTACATTGATGCAGCATCCAGATAGGATTTTACTTGCCATCTCACCAAACTTCCAACTATGTTGTTCTAAAATAAATATTGAAAATTCGACGAATTAACATTCATAAAGTTATATAAATAAAAAGTTAATTATATTGTTGAGATTAGCAGGAGGCTAACTTCTAGGATTGAAATTTGTGAGGATCTCTTTGTCATAACTAAAAGTTAGGAGGGCTCTTAATATAAGTGGGATTTAAGTGGGCTAAGCGATGCGGAAACACGTGCTACCAAGGAGAGCAGTTTGGGTTCGATGTCCATCGGACTCAATCTTAACCGTCCAATCTGTTTTAAGATCGGTGCGCATCGTTTTAATATCCGTATGCACGGATCTTAAAACGGATCGGACGGTTATAACACGATGGACATCGGACCTAAACAGCTCTCGTTACTGAGTCCTTTGATTTTGGTTCTTTGTGGGCCTGTGGCCTGAACCTGCTCATAGTAAGGCTGCTCGTGCAGAGGCACGTTATTCATTACAAACTGGTCCCACGTCGTTGTGTCAAGATCAACAAGTTGTTTGTTTTAACCTACCCACACACTACAGGGCCCAGTCATAATTTATTTACATTTCACGTGGTTTTAGGCTGAGCCGGTAAGTAGGGGTGATTAAACAGTCGATTCAGTTAGAAACCAAATTAATTTTTACAAACTAAAATTTTATTTGATTTTGAAAAATAGAACGAAATTGACCGAACTAAACTTTACAACCGAATTACAACTGAAATTTTGATAGACTGAATCAAGAAATTCAAAAATTAGACAAAAAATTAAAAGACATCCTTCAAATCCTTATGTTTTCTGTTTTTCTCGTGGGTTGCACCAATCACTCAAAAATTACAAAAAATAAAGAAAGAGAGTACAGAAAAGACGAAATTTTGAGGAAAAAAAAAAAACTTGAAATCGAATAGGAGACTGAGGTAGTGAAAATGGTACATTTATTGGATTTTTATTGAGTATAGGAAAGGAGGTGAATTGTTTTGATTTATTTCCTGCGGAGATTCAAATGGAGGTGGCGATAGGATCTCAGAAGAGAGGAGAAAAAAAATAAACAAGTCTTTTTTTTTTTTTGAGAAACTGATAATCACTAAGTACAGCGCATCTAAAGTACTACAATACATCAAATTACATCAAATTGCCGCAACCCAAAATTAAAAGAAAAACCAAAGAAGATCAACAGTATTTAAACCACAATTGCGCTTCCTGCAATGAGTAGTGCGCAGTCCATCTTGGCTCTGCACTGATCGCATCAAAGATTTTGCGGTTTTGACATTTCCACAGCCACCAACATCCCACAAAGAAGTAAACCGCCCATTGTCTTTTGGTTAAAAACCCTCCACACCTCTGGTTATGCACTGTTTTTTGCACATCAGCCCCTGAAAAAAACAAAAATCTGAAACCAAGAATTTCTGAAAAAATGTCCCCAGAAAATTCTTGCAAACCGGCATCTAAAGAATAAGTGCATAGATGTTTCCATTGGACAATTATGGCAAAGCTCGCACTGTAATTCGCATTGTAAATGAAACGCATGACCTCAAAGATTCTGATTAAGTGGTCAGATCTAAACAAAAATATTTATTTTGTTACCTTATGTGATACGAATTTGTAAGTTGCACATATGTCTGCATCTGTTATTATTTTATTTAAGAGCATCTACATTTTAATTTATTTTTTACTTTCAAACACTGTGCGGACATTTTTTGTTTTACTTTCTAATTATAAATTTAAAAAGCTTTCTCTTAAAGAAAATGGTTTCTAAATTTGACATTATCAAAATATTCTACTTTTATTTAGTCCGATTTATGTAAAAAGTACGTAACCCACCTTCTCTATTTATCGCGTCATTTTTTTCATCCCACCCTCTTCTCTATCTCTCTCACATATTGGAATAAGAACTGAGAGTAAGGAGCGGATCTACACTGTGCTAAGGGGTGCTAAGTCATCTCATGATTTTGAAATTTTTAATCATGTATGTTGAAAGTTATTTGGTGATCAGTGGGCTATTGTATAGGAGCTGCCCATGATTTTAGTAAATCGGGCCTAAATTAAATTTATGTCTATGTAAATAACAATTTTTTTATCAATATATTTGTTGTTGTCCGTTGGCCGACAACCTTAAAAAAAAAAATCATGTATATTGAAATTTAATTTTTTTTTTTTTTGCAGTTTTTATATAATTCAGTCCTCCTCATAAAATATTAGATATGTACATCTAGTGTAGTGATTAAGACTCTATTTTATTTTTAGGAGGTCTTGGACTTTTGGATTCAAATCTCACTAACTACAAATTAATAATTATGCATTTTGAGTTTTAGCCCTCCTCCCCTCGACTAAATTTTCTAGTTCCGTCCCTGACTAAAGAACATGAAGATCTAGTTCCGCCCCCAACTCAGTGCACTGACACAAGCTTTCGTCTCTCTTTTAAAAGAATGCAGGTCAAACATGATAGTTATTGTTGAAAGACTTTATGTTACATGATAAGTAAATTATTTTAAGAATAAATATGCATGTTATGAGAGCAAATCTAGGTGTGGTTAAAAGTACGCTTAACTATAAAAAAAATGTAGAAATCAAAGATGCGAAAAAACAGATTAAATTCAACACATAAATTAGGACTAAGTATTAGGTTGCAATCTGCATCTCTGAAACTTTTGGAGTTTCAAATCTGACTTCGCAGTTTCTAAATTAATTTCAGTGATGTAGATGGATTTCATATTTAGCAATTTTGTTCAATAGTTTCTAAATATAAAACTGTTTCAAAACTCTGACGTGGTGAAATAATCGATCCTTATTCGCTCAATTTTTAATATTGTTTTAATTAAATGCTAATGTGGCAATTAAGAAATTCTAATTCTAATTTCAGGGGCGTAGAGATTTAGAAAATCAAAGAGTCTAAAATTTCTAAAATTATGTTAACAGTTATTTAGAAACTTCAAAAATTTCAGGAATGCAGATGCTGAGAATCAAGATGGGGAACAAAAATAACTGAAATAAAAAGAAAATGCTAAATAGAAAATTAATAGTACTCACCGCTTACCAGGGATAAAATTAGGTTGCATGAGAAGTAAATCGATTGTCAAAAAGATAGAAACAACATACTTTATGAGACAAATTAGGATATGGCTATCAATATATCTAATCGAGTTAGAAATTAATCTCGATGTGACATGAATGATGAAAGCATAGAAAGTAGAAACTACTTGCAGTAGTTGGGTTGGTGTAGCCACAGGAGTCCGATTGGTGAAAAGAGGAGAGAAATTAAGGCTCTCACCAATTTCTAACGACAATGTCTAGGTGTCTAGGCCCTAGAGTGTTATTACATTCGGTTTGATTAAAATTGAAATAAAATTAATTAATTAAAAATTTATTTGGTTTTTAAAAATACAATTAAACCAATCAAAATAAATTTATCAATAGAATTAACACTAAACTAAACAAACAGAATTAAATTTCGGTTTATTCGATTGAATTGAAATAAGAAGATAAATAATATTCAGTTATGGTGATCACTTGATCTATGTAACAAACCTGTAAATGCTTTTCTTATATCAATATTGCTTAGTGGATAATTTCCACTAATCCTAAAAAAAAAGATAAATAATAAGAAAAACAGTTCTTGCTAAAAGAAATTTCATCTATTTATAACTCAGGACTGCAGATCTGAGCCGTCTGACTATCAACAGTCATCTATTGAGGGGAACGAAAAAAAAAACCAATGTTGCAGGTTTCTACAAGCCTACAATCAGCTCTCATAATTGCAATGGAAATCCATCGGATCTTAAAGCAGATCGTACGGTTTTGGAACCTATCGGACTCAGTTTGAATTCGATGGGCATCGGACCCAAGCTTCTCCTCAGAAACCACCAGCTTGGGTCCGATGCCCATCGGACCCAGTTTTGAGTCCGATGGACATCAGACCCAAGCTGGTGGTTTCTGACTTTTGGTGGGCTTACAAAACTTTTCCCTTTTTAATGGGCCGGGCCGATTAAAGTTCTCTCAATGTCCATAAACAGCCCAAATCAAGCAGCCTGCCATTGCATAGCGGAGGGTTCAGATCTAATGCAATACCTGACGGCATCAATGAGATCTGAGTCGTCCGTTCTATTCTCACACGAATCTCAAAGCATATCCCTATATTTCAATTTCCAAACAGACACGTAATTGATTTTACACGGTCAGATACCTCAGGGGTAGCACACGATGAACCAGTGAGGTCTGAAATGGCGGGAAGGAGGTCGTGTCTGTTGGCGATGGAGTCGCCGTCGCCGTCGCCGTCGCAGTCGCGCCTTCTAGCGAGCGTCAGAAGTTTTGTCCGATCGTTGGTTGAAGATATATGCAATGGCCGCTCCCCTTCGGTCGCGCTGGATCGCTATCGCACCTTCTGCTCCGATCCTTTTGGGAACTGCGCTTGTAGCTTCGACACTCCTTTCGCAAAAGAATTCATCTCCATTGGCAGACAACCTCAAGCTGCTCACAGGCTAGGTTCGCCTTTTCTGTCTTGGTATTTCCAATTCTAGCCTTGTTTTGCTTGTTTTGTTAAGCAGTGTTGTTATGGATTCTTTTGGTTAATTTTATATGCAGCTGTTTTGCTTAGAGTGCTCTCCATTGTCCAACTGCTGCTTCAACAAAACAAGCATGCTTCTAAAAGGGACATATTTTACATGGATCCTGCACTTTTTGTAGGTATGCATATTTCTTCTCTTGTGTAATTTGGTGTTGGTTGAACTTGTAACATTTGGTGGGGATTTAAAATTTTATCCATAATGCTTTTGTTTTAAACTTTTTGTAGCTATTATTCTTTATTTTCAGATCAGGCTGTTGTGGATCACATAATTAATGATATCTGTGTTCTTTTAAGATGCAGCCGTCATCATCTTAATGTGGTAATATTTGATTATTTATCCCTGTCATTATGATTTGTCAAAAACCTATTGTGATCAAAGTCTTTTCAAACAATAATTAATTTTGGCTTATGTGCAGGTTCCTGTCGGAAAAGGGTATGCATCTTTTCCTTCAATTATGCAGGACAATTAAAGATATGAATACACATTTTCTCTTAGTTACTTCATTCATTTTAATGAATACATTTTGCAGTGCTTTAAAATTTCTTCTGTAACGCCCTTTGCACAATTGCAGGCTAGTTATGGGTTGGCTGAGATTCAAGGAATCTGACAGAACAATCTCTTGTATAAAGAGCCCAAACACTGTAAGATTGGATTAAATAGAATGAAGTGATATGATTGCATACTTGCAATTATATTCTTTCATTATTCCTTAATCTATGTGATTACTGTGCAGGAACATCCAATTCCAGTATGTCTTGAGGATGTGGAAGGTATTGTACCAAAGTTGCATTATCTAGCTTGTCAGAGATAATATCGCACACCATTTCTCTATTAGCTTCCTGATGTGCTTTATTTTGGTAGACATGGTGAGTGTTGCACAGTACATACTAGTTGTGGAGAAGGAAACAGGCAAGCTTTCACATGACATTCATATTGCTGAGTTATGATTTATGTTTTACTTTAATTGGATGATTTGCTGCTTTTCTTTTTTGGCAGTATTTCAGCGCTTGGCAAATGATAAGTTCTGTGATAGAAATCGTTGCATTGTTATCACGGTCAGTATGATACCCTGTTTATGGTAACTTAGTTTGCACAACTAGTTTATTACCTAAATCATTAAGGTCGTTCACTTGGTAAATTTTAGGGAAGAGGCTATCCTGATGTCCCAACAAGAAGGCACGTGTCTTTATTTTCTCTTGTTCTACTCTTTATTTGGTTTATTTGGTTTAAACGATACAAGCTGTAATTTAGGTAATTGCATGTTGCATATACAATAGGTTTTTGCAGCATCTTGTTGAGCATCTGCATTTGCCTGTATATGGCCTGGTAGATTCAGATCCTTATGGGTTTGACATTCTGACGACATACCGCTTTGGTTCAATGGTACCATCTATTTTAAATTTAAACACTTAATAATAGCTTCTGTTACTGAATTTTGCCAACTAGTTGTATTGGTAGCAGATTGTATTATTTTTTTGTCTATCACTTAATAGTTAATATTTACATATTTAGCATGTCTGTTTTTTCTCTATAGCAAATGGCATACGACGCAAAGCTGATGCGGGTACCTGAAATGCGGTGGCTTGGTGTTTTGTCCTCTGACTTTGAGGAATTTAATCTTCCTGACCGTTGCCTTCTCAATTTGACACCTGAAGGTGGAAACATTTTGTCTGTACTAGTAGTGGTCTAACATGTCACCGTTGGGCCTTCCTTCTATTGGATCCGACTCTGCTGTTATCCAAATGGGATAACAGGACCTTGCTATTCCAAATCTAACCATTTATCTAGTATTGAGATTCACATATGAAAATTCCAACAGTTAGATTTGGAATAGCAGGGTCCTGTTATCCCATTTGGATAACAGCAGAGTCGGATCCCCTTCTATAAACAAAGGAACTTCACAAAGAAGTCTGAAGCTAGCAGCGTTTCAGCTTGAGTGGGACATTGATCAGGGTCAAAAGGAATAATTTCAAACCCACTATTCGTCTGAATTTTAAAAAGTGGTTCTTGATTTGTAGTATTGCAAAAAAAATGCCCATTACAAGCTCAACTACTGACTGGGCTCATGGAAAATATAAAGTGAAAGTTTGTCCTCAGTTCAGTTGTCTGTATGTTATAATTGTTTTAGACTTGTGCTGGGGTAAAAAAAGTTAATGCTGTTCTACGAATCAAATTTCTTTGTAAACAGCATTAACTTTGAAATTGAAAGCATTAACTCTAATAATTTATGTAAACAAAGAAGCTATACGAAATTGAAAGCATTGGTTTGTCAATGATATTGGAAGGGCGAATTTGTCCATGTTTATCTTTGAAAATATGAAGGACAAACATAGGGTTTCTTTTTGGCACCAAAAAATCTTTCCACTCTTCTGTACTGCTAGAGTACGTAACTAATGCTAATTTTGGTGTAGACAAGAGGAAGGCTGAATCCATGCTATCAAGATGTTATCTGATCAAGGATGCACCTCAATGGAGGTCTCACCATGCTTTTTTTTTTTCTCTCTTTTTAAAACTCAGCACATGTAGTTCCAAATCTTTTACTTTCATCTGTACTTGTTTTTCTTAACTTTAATATAAGTTTCATATTTTGATTTAACATGGCAGGACAGAGTTGGAGATGATGTTGCACAAGGGAGTCAAATTTGAGATTGAAGCACTGTCTGCTATTTCATTTGCTTTCTTATCAGAAGTGTATATCCCTACCAAGATTGAACGTGGGAAGCACATTTAATTGCCATGCAATCTTAATGTAGATGTTTGTAGCTTAGTCAATGAAAATTGCTTCTATTACATATACTGCATTTCTGTTTTGGATTTTCTTTGTTTGTGAATGATTCCTCACAAATTTATGGGAGTTACTTGGTGTATTTAGAAGTGCTTATATTACTCCGGATTTCAGAAGCTTTAGAAGTGCTTAACTGCTTATATTACTCTGGATTGCGGAAGCTGGGAATATTGAGTTCCTAATAATAATTTTGCTTGACGATAAATTGTAGAAAAAGAAACATTTACATCTTGGAGAACTCATTGTAAACAAGTATATAATTTTACAAAAAGCTGATTTGAAAACCTAAAAAGGGATGAAAAGCCAACCTAGCCGTTCAAAACTACAATACAATAGACCCCACAAATGTACACCACAATACCAGTATTAACAGTTAAAAAGTAAAAGTCATGCACAGAAAAACCAGGGCAGGAAAGGAAACACGACTTCACATCATTGTTGGTTGGACTGAGCAACTGTAAGATTATATGTTGACAATGTCACCAACTGATCTGGATCAAGATTCTATAATTCCTTGAGAAAACACAACTTTACATCATCCTTGGTTGGATTGAGAAACTATAAGATCATCTGGTGACAATGTCCCTGACTGATCTGCATCAAGATTTTCAAATTCCTCCATAAAAACCGCTATATCCTCTTGTGTAATCTTCCCAATCTCTTTCAGCTTGTATAGTATGAACTCTGGAGCACTGCGTAATTAAAAAAATTATGCATGAATTTTAAGATGATCTTCACATGAAAATGTTAAATTGCATCTAATTGTTTGGACTCAGATATGATGCTTACCCAACAATATGATTGCCATCAAAATCAGCTGCTTCGAGATCGACAGTAGTAGTTCTCCTCGTAAGCACCCATTTAGCCAGCTTCTTTTGCTTATGCTCTGTATTCCACTCAGCTAGGTAGAAGAAGAATTGTGCTACAAATATCGTGCTAACCACTATCCAAAACACAGCAAACACACGGCCCCATTCTGATGAGAAACTCTTGTCCCCATACCCCAGTGTTGTAATAGTTGAGCAAACACAATAGAATGAGTCGACAAGGCTTAGTTTCTCCACCTTCCACAAGAAAAAGACACCAGTTGCCATAAGCAGCACCAAAACAACCGCAGTCGAGTAAAATTTGTATTTCGCCTTGTTTGTTTCAATTGCTTTCAGCATTTCGGCATTACTGCCCTTCATCTGCATGTTAAGTGCTTTGAAGAGGAGCGCCTCCTGCTTCTCTACAAGCCGATCAGCTGCTTTACTCAAGAATAGAGCAACAACTGCCATACCTAAGAACACGAAGGCGCATGCAAGAAGCTTTGATGCGACACTATTAGGCACGAGGTCTCCAAAACCAACAGTTGTCATTGTCACTATAGTGAAGTAGACCGCATCCAAAATTGGGTTAGTGCGTTTACCAGTCATTTGGTTCTCAACAAAGTAAAAGCAGGTTGAGGCTGCTAGAAGATAAAATAGGAAGAGCAAGGCAACTAGCTTGAAACTCGGGTCAAACGGACCAAAAAGATTTTTGCCAGGAACCAATCTGGTCGGTTCGGGGGAGCTTAAAGGGGTCTCACATGAAGTGGCGCTTCTACACCGGCGGAACCTTGAGGGTTTTACTTGAGATGGCGGTTTCTTTTTTCTGGTATCTTTCCCGGGATTTAGTAACCTATTTGTTAATTCTTTGTGTGCTCCTTCAAGATCAGCCATTGATCAGTTAACTCTCCAGTATTGGTGCTCACTTTCAATTACTTACCTGGCCCACACAACCAGAGAAATAAATACAGAATACCAACTATGTGGAAGGAAGAATGAATATCAATCAGGTCAAGGTAGAACTTGGAGAGGAAAAAAAAATGAAAAAAGTAAATAAATATAACACGGTCTGCTCCTTTGATCACCCAATCAAAAATTTTCAATTACACATGCTGGTTCAAGCAAACTTGGTTGCCTAGCAATGAATAGAAACAAGATTGCTAAAAACGAGTTTTTTAGTTGGCCCAGATATGCTGATTTTAGAAGAAGAGAACCGGGGAACTCACCTCGGAGAAAATACAGATCCAGGCCTCAGTGTGAGAAATAGAAGAGGAGGCTACTCTGTCTTGAGACCGAGGCAAATGACGACAGTTGAGCATCAGAGATGGGGAAAGATCGCGAGAGAATCAAATTGGTTCCACAAAGATGTGACACGATCGTTATAGCTTTTTCTATTTTCTATTATATTAAAAGGAGAAGAGGAGATAAACAACAACAACAAATTGCGGGTCCCCCCATTCTCAACGTCTCTTCTGAGTTCTGATGAGGGCCTTTTAATAGATCCAACGGATATAATTGTTTCTCCATGTTATGTCGGCATGTGGGACCTGATTTCAGAGAGAGAAGAAGTGACACGATCGTTTTAGACCAATTCGTCGAAGACCATGTGCTGATAAATAGATGACAGATCTCAGCGCCTCTTCAACCATCCCGAGTCGTGACTCGCAATTTCTTAATTGGAAATCGTGCGATCAGAATTCGTGCCAAATGTACAGCTTATATCATGAACATTATTTCTAACTTCATTTATTATTCTTAATATTGTAAATCTCAAAAGCTGAATTGGGCTGCAGGCTTTCACAATGACAAGATGTGATTCGGAATAATCTTGATAAATTATAAAATTCCAGATTTAAATATAATATTTATAGAAATAATTTGAATAGTTAGTTGTTTATAATATAAAAAATATAAAAGTATTAGTATTTTATTTTATTAGTGGGATAACTCCCACCGATTTCATCCATGAAATCATTTGTTAGGCACTGGTACCAGTCCTACTGTTTTTACAAAACACTACCAAATGTTACCCCATATTAACAGTACCATTTAATTTTAATATTTTATAATATATTAAAAATTGATAAACAGTTATAGTCATCACGATATGCGGGAGATTGACACGTGTGCTTCCAAACGCCATCGCTCAAGAAGACCCACGCACAGACTGGGTGTGTATCCTCTGAGATATCTCAATTTTTGCGTGACCGACGTGTTCGGTGCCTATTCGGGAGAACGTAGGGGCCGTATTATTTGAGCTTTGAGATTCGTGCATACCGTATTTGAATGATTGAGATATTCCAAAAAGTCACGCAAAGTTTGAGATATCTAAGAGGATGCGAATTCGCACAGACCATGGTCATCTTGCTCATTCTTCATAATTGTTGGCTGGTACAAACCCATCTGCCGCAGTGTCTGTACAAATGTTACATTGTACGATATCGACATCCAATTGTAACGAACTGTCGTACAAAACACGCCTACATTTAATTTAAAAAAACACAGTTTATTAAATCTTCATAGAAAAAATAATGTTATTAAAAATTTCATACAATATTTACTAATTTAAAACTTACCCCTAAAGCTGCATCCTCTATCAAATTCTCGCAGTTAGGGTACATAGAAAGTCGCAAATTTTGTTCTTGCAATGTCGGACTCTAGTAATATCTTTGCAAAGGAGATAGGAATAGGACCGATGGGTATCAGATCTATTTTTAGGTTCAATTAGCTTTAACACCGTATGATTAGCAATAAAATTAGTGCGCACAGAAATTGAAACAAACCTGTGTGGATTTTAATGTACTTAACACGGATCTTGATACAATCGAATGGTCATTTCACCCATCGAACCAAAGTAGGTCCAATGGGCATCGGACTTACTCTGAATTCCTTGCAAAGCACCAGCAACCTGCTGAGACAACTGATATATAGTGGATTAGTGGTTATAGGGGCAGGGTTGCCTACTGGAATATGGGACATCTCTACTCGAAGATGTCAAACTGTGTAATTTTGTCAAAATATAACTAATATCAACCTTAAACAGTAAATCCTAAAGCCAAAACCAATATAATACTAATTTTAAAATAAAAATCGAAATCAGAAGAGAATAAAAAAAAAATTACTCGAAAGAGAACAGATTGAACTATAGAAAGGAGGACTGGCGGTCAAAATGACGAGTGATTTCTTTCTACCACTGGAACATTTTTTTTTGTTGAATTTGGTACCGTAGAAAATCTTGTTATATTTTTGTCAAAATAGTTAAAATTGGTATTAACTTGATACTACTTTGATACCATTATGAACATATTTGGTAAATCTAATGAATTAATAATTAATTTTGATAATAAATCTTATACCGTAAATGTACAACAAATTTTGATATTACCGAAAATCCTAAAGGTACAACAAATTTTGATATTAATTTGATATTACCGTAAATCCTAAATCCTAAACCCTTAGTCTGATCCGTAAATTATAAACCCTAATTTGATATTAATTTTAGGAAATGTTATGGCCGCCGAGCCATTATATACTATACGAGTGTGTCCCCCCCCCCCCCCACACACAAACAACTAGTTTAACCGGAAAAAAACTTGCAATTTTGCCTAACTTCCATTTTCAGCGCTCATATTTAAGTTTTTAAAATTTTGTTTATAACCTAACTGCCTTGCAGATTTTAAGAATTTAGGGTTGGTGATTGGGTGGTGAAATTTGTGGTTGAGCTGGAGTTTGCAATCTTAGATATCTAATATGTGCTTGAAATAGCTTACTTTTTCAAGCTAAGTTGTCTTGGATGTCACTGTAGTACCATGAGAGGAAAATTAAAGTATTTGGAATCTTTATTGTGGCTTGGCATGGCCCATGGGCAGTATTTCATATGGTGTAATGTTGTTGCGTTAAAATTTCTCTAAAATTATGCTGCCACTAGTTATCATATTAAACCGTATATATTGATTTTGCAAGAGATTTCACATATGTGGACAGCACTATATTGGTGTGTTTGGTAGCTAAGGATATTGCTGAGAAGTATGCTGGTACAGGTGGTACCAGAGTGCTCCTCTACAACATGGAGAACTCTTTATCAGATACCAACTCTGATATTGATTTTAGAAGACTATTTAGAGGTAATCCAATAAGCATGTGTCATAGAACTTTAAGAAATAAGCATGTGCAAATTGCACAACCCCAGCTTTGTATATCAGAATACAAGCTAGTACTAGATCCAGAAGGGGGGATTGTTAGGTAAAAATTCTGGTCTGTCTCTATTGCTTGAAATTAGCTGCACCACATATAGTTAAGGTATGAATGTAGAAATTGGAATGTCTCGGACCAAAATCAGAAATTTCAAATTTTAGGATGGAAAATTAATCGTACTTTAGGCACCAATTGGGTAATTTCATTGCCGGAGTTTTGCCAAATATATTTATGTAGATGTATCGGTGTACTGGTACTGTTTCCATGGTCATCAGTATGTTAATTTCAAATTTCTTTCTTACTACTGAACTAGCTACACCTGTACATCTTATTAGACTTTGTGTATATTGTTGCGACTCCTCACTAAGGTTAGGAGCAATAAATGGAGTCTGAGGTAGGCATGTACTTCCTAGGTTGCTCCTTACTGGAGTACTAACTGATTGTTTTCACAACCTTATAATTGAGAATTATCTTGGGAAACTTGTAGAGCACCTTATTTCAATGATTAATCCGGGTTGATTAAATTATGTTAGTTTATGGTAATTACCTTGGATCCGTTTGATGTGTGGGTAAAAGAGGGAATCTAAGAAATAATGGTCTACTTTTCTCCATTTTCCTTTATTTTCCAACAAATTAAACAATATTGACCCAGAAAATTTTGTTACTTTCCTTTTTTTTTTTTTAGCATATCAAACCCATCTGTCATGTTAGCAGACAACAACATCTTTTATTTATATTTTATTTAAGTTAGCTGGCTTGTTTAACTAAAGTATCTCTTTTTTACTTTGCAGCTTCTTCTTGCTCCAAAACAAGAATGAGCACTGGAACTTCCAATAAGATACGCTATGCATATTATTGCTTACAATTTTGTTGAAAAATGAAAATAGATGTGTACTTGTGTCATTGTTGTGGTTACCTTTTTCTTTCATCCTTCGGAACGTTTATAATGCCATAGCTGACTTGATTATTATTATTATTACAGATTTCTTAAAATACGCACTTGAATACACATTTACATATTGCAGTAATGTATACTTGTTTATTCGTTGTAAATTTTTTTTATCAGACGAAGCTGGTTTCTGTTTTATGCACATTTTGTTGTTTTGTTCGGCCCTGTTGGTTGTCTATATTAAGTGGGCTTGTTTAGTTGTTCATTGTTTAGCCTGGTTCACTTAAATGAGCCTTATAAAAATAGGGCTCCATGTTGAACGGGCTGAATATGAGCATGGAGAATTTTATTTCGGGCTTATCATAAACATGATATGTTTATTTGAATTCTGAATTGGGCCAGGTATGAACAGGGGCCCCGTTCATTAGCATCCCTGGGTGCTGCAAACGAATCGAACCGAATCAAACTTAACTCAGTTTGAGTTCGAGTTCAAACAAATTTCAAACCGAACTGGTTTGAAATTGAAGCAGGATTTCGAACTGAAAAAAAGAGTTCAAGTTTGATTCGGTGCGATTTGAACTAATTTGATTTGATTTATTAATAGTTCGAACTGAGACGAATCGGAGGAGAATCGCCATCCCTTTGATCTTGTTTTCATGACTTGAGAGCGAGGGAGAAGAACATGCAAGAGTGAGGGCGAGGGAGAGGGGTAGCGAACTAGCGATGATCGCTAATGAACGGTTTGGGAACCTGATAGGGCCATGTATTGAAGGTCCACACGAAACATATTTTTAGCTAAGAATAGGCTATACCTCGGACCCATCTAATTTGCTAAATCTATGCAACATCGAAGCCGTTAACAAAGATTGTTAAAAGTATAAAATAATTTAACAAAAATCATAAACATGCGTCAAATCCTAACATTTTTACGTATGTAAAATATATAATTTATATTACATCCAGTATTGGAAATTTATTAGATTTTCTATATCATTAAACATAATATAGTCCCACAAGGAACTGAGACCTTGTCTAGTTCTCTAGCATGACGATGCTTACGAAATGATGTAGGCCTTGTTTGTCAAATTGTTGGGAAGGCGCTTTCCTTTCCTCCACCGCTTAGCTCAATAATCAAATTATTTTATTACTAATTTCCAATAGAAAAGTGTTATCTCCATTGTTAAAAATATTGACTTTCTGTGAAATTGCTGACAAATTAATGCAGTTGCATGCATTTCTTTAAATTTCGTTCAGCGAAGCAAATAGCTTGTATTAAGAAACTCGGTTGATTGGCTTGATATTGTGATTTTTCAAATTTTATTAGTACCACAAGAAAACCACCATGGGCCAATAACCAATTAATGCTCAAATTAGAAGAGAAAAATAATAATCTTTTGTGAAAATAATCAGAAAGAAAAAGAGAGAGAAAGAGGAGAGAGAAGGTCCACCGACTTCAAGCAAAATAGACCACAGGATTTTAATTTATTTATAAGCAATAGATTTGCCTACATAGTTTTATTTTAAAAAAAATAGAGTACATAGAGTATAGTTTATAGATGGGAGAAGAAAACAGAAAAGATAAAAACCAATAGACACCATATATAAGCGGATTTTTTTTTTATTTAACACCCCAAAAAATCAGAATTAAATAAAAACCACTCTGTTTGGGGTTCTATCACAAATACCATCCCCGTACAAGCCTTGTGCGCACCCGAATTTTTTTTTTTTTTTGAAATATTGGTAGAAGCTACTAAAGTACCACTCGACAAAACTGGGAACGCACAGTGCTTGTGCGCACCCGACTGGATCCGCACAATGGTTGTGCGAACCCGTTTGAAACCGCAATTTCTCCGTGGATCGTCGGGTGCGCGAATTCTTTGTGCGGATCCGTTTTTCGGGTGCGCACGAGGCTTGTGCGGGGGTGGTATTTGTGATAGAACCCCAAACAGAGTGGTTTTTATTTAATTCCGATTTTTTTGGGTGTTAAATAAAAAAAAATCCGATATATAAGAGAAATTATAAAAGTTAAAAGAAAGAACTGAACTTGGAAGAAAAGGCGTTCATTTGACTCATTTCTGGTTCTTTTGGGTCGATATCCAATGGAAAAGAGATATAATGATAAAATGGTACTTTTGGAGAAATATTTAATTGGAGCTTGAAAACTGTCCTAAAATAAATTTTTGATCATTTAATGTCTAATTTTTATTTTCAGCACTAATATTCAAGTATTTAAAGTCATGTTTATAACTTTTTATAGCACTATTCGCAACTCGCAAACATTTAAACCTCTATTTGCAACTATATAAATCCTAAATTTAGGTAGTTTTAACTCCTAATTACTTTTGTTTTCAAGCCAAAAAGAAAAGATTTCTTTCACAATTTTTTTTTCTTCCTCTGATCATTCTCGTCCATTTTCTCGACGATCCGCGATTAATTTTGTGAATCTAAAAATACAAACGTTATCTACTCGATTTTCTCTTTCAAATGAGATTAATAAAGAAATACTTTTGAGGATTTTCAAGTCATTATTTTTATTTTTTTTAAAGTAAAACTCACGAGCACTTTAAATTCTCAAACTTTTAAACATCAGTCTATAACCTTTTAAGCCTGACATGGAAACTATTTAAATGTTTGACACAACTACTTTAAATTCTTGACATGTTGTTCTATGCAATCATCTACTTAGTTAGTTTGACTAGATTTGCAAAACATATAATAATTGAATTTTACAGTTTCTTGTCTTGAGATATTATGCAGGTTCATGATGATATAAATTGCTATATACATCAATGATGAATCATCAATTGTTACACATATCAAGTATGAGTCATGATGAACCAAGGAATGAATCAAGAAGACTTGACTCAAGATTAGTTGTTAATTAGAAATCTGTAAAATTGGTAAAGTAATCTTGAGATTGAGGTAATTGACCTCACCCGTTATAACGACTAATCCACCGTTACAACGAAATAAGTAGTCGATTTATTTTGTGACAACAGCCAATCAAGCGTTGTAACAAAACAAATTATTCCGGGCCACAAAAACTTATAGAGAGTTCCGTTGTGACAGCCGTCACAACGGCCAATGGGCGTTAGGATTTTTCAATACAGTAAAACCAGCTAAATGAGACCTATCGTTATAACGACTAATTGACCGTTATAACAGTTGATGCCAGTTACCATATTTTGCTTCTTGCTATGGGTTGTCACAACGGTCAATCGGCGTTAAGGTTTTTCAATATAGTAAAACCAGCTAAATGGGACCAATCGTTACAACGGCCAATTGATTGTTATAACGGTTGATGCCAGTTACCATATTTTGTTTCTTGCTCTATATATAGAAATGAAATATAGTTTTTACCTAATCCTTTTGGCCACCTCAAATTGCAATATTACATTTTTGAAACAGATCTAGAACTCCCCATTTTTGCTTGTGCATCAAACTTCAATATTTTTACAATAATCTCAAGCATACTTCACCATACTCAATCTTGTGTATGAATTAGAGTGATTTGTGTGATATCTCTTGTTTGTTCAAATACTAGAGCCTTTAGTGCTCAAGAGCCTATTGTGTGCTCAGGTCGAGTGACTTTCCAGAGTTTGTAAGGACTCACCGGTTCCACCTTGTACTCATTTCTCATTAGATATAGAAAGGCGCACCATCAAGAAGGTTGCAAAACTCTGGAGACGTAAGCGTTAGTGCCGAATTCCGTAAACATATCTCGTGTCAAGTGTCTCTTAATTCTTCTATTTACTTTACATACACTTGCTTAGTTTAAGTTTTTTTTATTTCCGCCGAGAACAACTTGCGTACAAGGCCTCATATTCACCCCTCTAGGTGCCGTTAGGAACAACATGACACAACTACTTTAAACGGTGTAGACAGAAGCTTAAACACATGTGCTATGAATCGGACTCTGCTGCTTTTCCGATCTCAGCCATTCAAATTTGTTGAGATTTGTGCATGGAAAAGTTGCTTTATCGAGATACGCAAATTGAAAATTTTGAATGGTTGAGATCGGAAAAGCAGCAGGCTGCTTTTCTGAGAGAGTCGGATCCCATGTGCTATATGATTGACATCCGAGGTTTAAATGTTTGAATGTAGTAGTATTAGCTACAGTAGATATCAGATGTTTAAATGGTTGTAAACTGAGATTTAAAATGCTCATGGACTTTACTTTTAAAGAAAAAAATGACTTGAAAATAAGTCAAAAATATTTTTTCATGGATCTAATTTGAAAGAGAAACTCAATTAGAAAATATTCCTAAAATTCATCACGGATCGTAAAAAAAATAGATGATAATGATCAGAAAAAATAAAATAAAAAAAGAACGGGTGAAATGAATCTTTCTATTTTTGGCTTGAAAACAAAAATAGTTAGGAGTTAAAACTATACTAGAATTTAAATAGTTGCAGATAAATGTTTGTGAATAGTATTGTAAAATGTTATAAACAAAACTTTAAAAATTTTAATATGAGTGCTGAAAATAAAAGTTAAAACAAAATTAGAAATTTTTTTTTTGTTAAATTAGTGAGAAGCATAGCTCGGAAGACCAGAACATTTCCCTAATTAATTTACTTAATATTAATGCAACTAACAAATGCTGACTCAACACCCATGCGCATTTTGACTAATAAATGCTGACTCAACACCCATGCCCATTTTGACTCTACCACTTGCACCGGATTGTTGTTTAATTAATTATACAAATGAACATCCATGCATGGCCCCTTGTCTATTTTTTATTTTGTGGTACCTAATTCAAGCAAATAATTAATATCCACATCGTAGTA
Source organism: Carex arenaria (assembly GCA_964058825.1). NCBI lineage: Eukaryota > Viridiplantae > Streptophyta > Magnoliopsida > Poales > Cyperaceae > Carex > Carex arenaria. Next base: position 4,881 of record CAXKVW010001232.1, on the reverse strand, counting down.
CAATTTGAGAACACTTGTCGGTGTCTAATGGAAATAACACGCAAGTAATTACATGAGTCTTTCTCACTAAAATACAGTTTCAATCTTTTGAGAAAAGCTAAACATTTTCTCAACTACAACATAGGTGATATTGACTCAAAAGTTTAATTAATGCAATGCAACTTGGAATGTTGTTCATATAAAAATTAGACTTATGTTCTATCGCTTGGTGAGTCAACAAGGTAATTAGCAAATAAATCAGTGTAGTACCTGTCAGGGGACCAATTATATATCTAACTTTAACAAAAGCCACCCTTCATTTCCATATCTGTTCAAGGGCAATGGTCCATTGTTATATAAGAAAGGGAATATATCACATCATGATGCTTTCACACTTTACAGAATTCCAAATAATTCGTTGGAATCAAAATTATATGAACAAATAAAGGATGCATTCACACTATGCTTTATGCTGAGCTAAAGCCTTGATAATTCATTTAAACAAATCTTTGATATTGGATTGAAGTAACAAGAGATTCACAACAAAATAAGAAGAGTGATAAATTGTGCATAGTAAACTTAGATAAATTATTCTTGTACCATTTGTTGTGCATCTTTTATTCCATCCTACAATATTTATACTTGCAATAAAAACTATTTATATTTAAACCGTTATACAAAGTATTTATCACTTTTTTAAATAATCATAAGAAAAATCAAGTTAAAGATTTTGTTGAACTGGAGAACTAGCATTTGGTTGAGTGACAAATACACATGGTCTTTATGTGAGACGTTATGAGTTCAAAACTGAATAGAAGAAAATATTTGTTGTAAATTGTAATAATAATAATATTAAATAGTTAGGTGGCTTGACCATCAAACTTATACTCAATTTTGTTTTGTTAAAATGAAAAATAAAGCTTCAAAATTTTGTAATCCTTGTAAATACGTTTTTATTATTTAATATAAATAACTTTTAATAGAAGTATAAACACATTTAGAGTGCATATAAGGTGTGCGACTAAGAAATGAAATTTTTGGCTCGAATATTATAATCATAATTTTCTAATTACAGACATTTCGATTCACATGAAATATTCATCCATGTGTCGTAGGAGTGAAAACGGAGCGGATAAAGATAGTACAAGAATAAAATTATATCTATATCTATTTTTATTTTTTTAGATACAGAAATAGATCAGATATCAGCCAGACACAAATATATATTATTTTTTAAATACAGATATGAATCATATATCAGCCGAATACAAATACGAATATGGATTGGATCGAATATTTATTAGAATAATACAAATAATATTAAAAATACTAAAATTCATCATATTTATCTAATTATAATAGTGAATAACAATATGTTTTCCATATGTATTAAAATATATGATATATATTCAAATACAAATAATTGAAACATAAAATTGTATATGCATGTATTCGTATCCACACAGATATTCAAATATGATATCCACATCTAATTTTCAAGTACGAATCAAATACGAATCAGATATTATCTGTAACATTTTTCACACCTGACCATGTCTCATCAACCATTAAAAAAAATGATATTCATCTTCTTTTACATCTTCTCCGGTGCATACGAGGTGAAGGAGTATGAAGGTGAATTATAGAAAGATATTGGAAATTAATTAACGGAACAACAAACGAGATCGTCAGTTTATCACGCTCCTGATTTTCTTATTTGGTTTATCTTGTTTCACTTTATTACAACCTAATTTGGAGGTAATAAAACAAAGGGTTAGAAGGCTAAAAGAGATTAAAAGAGTAACATATATTAACTTTGTCATCCTATTAGTAATATTAATTATCCAACTAAACAATAATAAGTTAATAACTTATAATTTTTTTTTTCTTCCTCTTCCCTCCGTTTCTCTATCATGCACTTCTATTTTAAATTAGAATTTGCTTTGCGGATTTTGTTCTAGAAAAATATATTTATTTAACAAAATTCAAAATTCAATTTTTTTTTTTAGGAAACTTATGGAAAATAATATATATGTTTTTCGAAATGTAATGAAAAATGATATGACAAGTTACCCAAGAATTCCAAAGAGAAAATTGTATTACTTTAATGAGTTTGTTATATCTTAGAGGAGTAAGGCTTAGGCGTTATAGATAGCATAAGGTCTTTCGTGCTGTGGTCTCAAAAACTTTTCGTATAAATTTTAAACTTCGATTTAAGTAGCTTAGGAAATCAGTTATATAATGAACTTGTAGAATACCAACTTTTACTATTTTTTATTATTTATGAAATATAACAAAAAATAGCTTAAAAAATATTTTACTTTTTATACAAAATTTCTTTTAACACAAGATATTTTTTGTATAAATTATCTCAAGATATTTTTAAGCTATAAAAATAGCTTAAAATTTTTCTTTTTTTACTTTTTTGTACAGTTTTATGACAAAAAAGTATTTTTACTATTTTTTATTATTTACCATCTTTCATAAATCATAAAAAAGTAAAAAAATAGAAAAAAAAATGATATTCAACAAGTTCATTATATAACCAATTTACTGAGCTACTTAGATAAAAATTTGAAACCTATACGATAAGTTTTTGAGATCGTAGCACGGAAGGTCTTATGCTATTCATAGTTTATAAAATGGTAAAACCATAATTCATCAAACTTAAAACCCTAAAATCATAATTTAAGCACTAGTAATCCTATTTTTTAGTAGGCAGCTCTGGATCAGTGACAACAGACGAAGTGCTAGTCTTATCAGTATAAATACACAGACCAACTCATTGTCCGAAGTTGGACGACTTATTCATCATCCTCTCGCTACGCCACGATTTGTCGATCTACCTCAGTTGTTACTGTTCATCTTTTTCGCCTCAAATCACTTTCAAAATCACATCTTCTCTTTTTATTTTTCTCTTCTGTTGGGTTTGAGTAGTGAGTTGTGAGTGGGAGGAGAGAGAAACATTCCTTATATTAGCCTATTTCACAAAAAAAAAACTTCTCGGTCGTCGAAAATTTCAGCGGCCCAATTCTTTTCTTGGCCGCCGAGATTTTCCGTGGCCTGAGTATTTTTAAAATTCTTCAAAAAAAAAACTTGGACATTTGCATTATTTTTTTTTATCTAATGTTGGATATTAAAAAAAATCGGCAAGAATTGCAATCAACGACATCATAGATTTGTGCTAAGTGCTACTACTAAAACAAATATTATAGCATGAAAAGAAAAGGTTATGTAGGTGTTGGTGGTCAATGCAGTAACTAATAGATAATTGCCATGAACAGTATTTGGGCCAATTCAATGGTATTTGGCTAAAAAAAAAAAAAGCATGTTAATGGTTTTTCCAATACATTTTTGTAATAAGCATTACACATGACACATCACTTATTTGCTTGGGTAAACAATTTGTTAGGACCGTAAAGAAAAGTTGAGCAAATCTCAGAGAGTAACCAAGCAACTAATCCAAGCTGATTTGGCGTTTTATATTAGAGATAAGGTTTGGTCCAAATGGCTTTGGACCGGACATCGTCCAAAACCTCTAAAAATTTTACGATTAAAGTCGGAACAGTTTATCCGAACTGCTCAACATGATTTTTATATTAAAATATGCTAAGAGACCAAATTTTATATTTTTTAAAATTTTTATTTTATTTTTTAGATACATATAGAATCACTGTTTTTGGACCGTTCAAAAACAATGATGTTGTATGTATCTAAAAAAATAGTAAATTTTTTTCAAAAAATATAAAATTTGATCTCTGAACACATTTTAATATGAAAATTATGTTGAACAGTTTGGATTGACTGTTCGTACTTTAATCGTACGATTTTTAGAGACTTTAGACGATGTCCGGTTCAAAATCATTTGGACCAAATCTTATTCTGTCAAATAATTCGCGAGTGGGTCATAACTCGTGACAAACGCGGGATTTAACATAGTCAAAAGTCTGACAGAGTGGGCTCAAGATGAACCACAACATGAAAGAGAGTATAAGCTGACATGGTGAGCCGAGTGCAATCAAACCGTGCTCTCACAAGTGACAGAGACGAGCAAGGAAAAATAAGTGGACCAGGGCGGCTAGGCAACAACCTTGCTTTTTACGCCTTTAGAAAATAGGGGGAATTTCATGTATACCCCTCAAAAACTTCAAAATTACATATTTCCCCCTCTAAAGTTTGAAATTACATATTTCCCCCTCTAAACTTCAAAAACTCACAAATTTACCCATTTTATTATCTTTTATATTAAAACTCATTCTAAATTTATAAAATACCTATTTTACCCTTTATTAAAAATATATAAATCTAATCAAACTCAAATTATTTGAATTTGAAGGGTTCCTCTATCGTCCGATCCGTGCGCACCGCATTAAGATTTGTGCGAGTTGCTTTAATATTCTTGCTAATCTAACACATATGAATCTTAAAGCAATTTCGATTAGCGCGTATCACATTAAGATTTGTGCATGTTGCTTCAATATGCGTGTATTTTTGCATCAAGATTCGTGCTGATCTTGTGTGCACAAATCTAAAAGTAGTTCGGACGGTAGAGGAACCGTTTATATTCAAATTTGAGTATGATAAGATTTATATGCTTTCAATAAAGGGTAAAATGGGTATTTTATAAATTTGGAATGAGTTTTAATATAAAAAACAATAAAATGGGTAAATTTGTGAGTTTTTGAAGTTTGGAGGGGGAAATATGTAATTTCAAATTTTAGAGGGGGAAATACGTAATTTTGAAGTTTTTGAGGGGTATATGTGAAATTGCCCCTAGAAAATAAAAGGAAAGTTGTTAAGAATTGCATCCTCTGCGATATCTCAAACTTTGCGTGAATTTTTGGAATATCTCAATCGTCCAAATACATCTGCACGAATCTCAAATCTCAAATAATACTGCCC